>MU006220.1:1113932-1343221 GCA_010093685.1 Ophiobolus disseminans
TGCCTACATATCCCTGAGGATTCGGACGCGGGACAGGAGCGGTTTCAGGTTTTTGGGACGGGCGGACGGGATGGAGCGACGAACGCTTCGCTCGGCGCAGCATGATTTAGCCATTAGTATATCATGGGGGAACAGGGAACGGGGCCAAAAGGGGTGCTACAGCTGCGGGATGCAAATACCAAGTCGCGATTTTTTCACTGTTCTTCGAACCGCTTTTGATCCGAGTCTTGATGTCATGCGTTCATCTTGGTGCGTTTTGTATGTCGCTGTGTGGTGGATATGTGATGCAATATGTGCTCGAAGGAGAGGAGGCTGCGTTAAGGTTTATTGTGCTCGGCCGGGTTGATGCAGACGGTCGGGTCCCTTGAACCATGTTGTCGGTGCTGGCACGGCATGTTGTCGCGCACCGATCAACGCTTTTGTCGCGCCGCATCGGCAAACCTCACTCCAACACCATCCGCCGCCTGTCGTCTCATGTTATTTTGAACGACAACAATGGCACTCACGTCTTGAGATTTCATGATGCCAACGTTAAAACAATTTTCCTTCGGCTCGCAATTGCCTTCGCGATGCCGTCTTTCGTGCGTCCTGCTGCCAATGGTTTGGTGGTACATTTCTGCTGCACGCGTTCTCTGAATCTCCAATCTCTTCTCATCTCTTTCTGACATGTCCTGGAAAAGGACGTCATCGTGCTCCTCTTTCTTTTCATGTTGTTCCGCTCTTGCAACCCGGTGTAGAGTGGTCTGTTAGCCACGCGACAATCTATACATAAGGAAAGTCACAGCAATGAGCGAGCACCATTCAGAACTGCAGTAAGGGTAGGTAGGTCTGTTAATGGCCCGAATCTGCTCTTTCGTGAGCGCTACATTTCATATGTTCTCTGAGCAACCCATTCCTCCCGTCTTGTTTAGGACACAAACAGCACCCCTTCTCTGCCCACGCATCTTGGCGCATTCTTGCACCATTGAGCCCCAAACCCTCGAGTTGGTGGTTTGAGATGGCTATATCTCACTGCTCACGAGGATCGTGACTGCTTTTGGAGTTGTTGAGCGCGCTCCTGCCCCTCAACGTTTGCACACCGGCTTGTCCCTTCCACGTTTTTACCTGCATGAAGCCAGTCCGTGCACCAGCATTTCTCCCAACACCGCTTCCCCAGCATCGACACCTCAGGCATTGCATGCATCAAACACCTGTTAGCTTTTTGGGCAACGAGTAGACTTCCTTGCCATTGCTCAGCTGGCCGTCCCTCCTTTACCGGCGTGGTCACCCAACTCGTAGAGAGCGGGGCACCGGGTGGTATCATAGCAACGGCAGATCCATAACAACAACATCACAAACGGTCGGCTATGGCTTTCGCCTGAGTTCACCACTACAGCTAGCATACACTACTTCGGCACCAACTTCGCGTCTTGGCTCTCGTGCATCGCCTACCTCATACGTCTTGGACCATCGCCTACCTGAATATCGTACCACGCACTGCACCAGCATCGAGGAGCTTCGGCCTCGATCACTGCACGCGACCACCGACATTCGGATACCATGGACCATAATTACCATGGGCGGCCTCCGACCCGTCGACGTGCCCTCGGGGAAGTCTCTTCGCGCGGGAATGAGCACCCGCCTGCCCAGCGTCGAGGGGGCAAGGCCGACAGCCATGATCACATGCCGTCCTCGTCGCCGAAGCCGCTACCCCACAACGAGTCAATAGTGCCCAATGGCACCCTCGCAGTACGACATGAGCAGCAGACGTCTCCCGAGAACAAGCGCCTGTCCAACGTCATCGCCCATGAGCCTCGGCCGCACAATTCCAAGCGCGACTCTGAGATCTCGACTGCCAGCACAAATGCATCCAACACCAACCGCCGGAGGAAGACAACCATTGGGCCTTGGCAACTGGGCAGGACTATCGGGCGCGGTGGCTGTTCGCGTGTGCGACTCGTCCGTCACAGCGGAACAGGGCAGTATGGCGCTGCAAAGATCATCTCAAAGGCGACGGCAGAGAAGGTGCGCGCACTGAGCTTGGCCAACCTCATCAAGAGCGCTGAGCAGGACTCGACACTGTACCCAGACGGCAAAGTCATCCCATTTGGCCTAGAGCGTGAGATCTGTATCATGAAGCTGCTGGACCACCCGAACATTGTCCGACTATACGACATCTGGGAGAACCGCAATGAGCTGTAAGTGTCTCGGTTGCTTAAACGCCGTCTACATCCTAACATCTCACAGTTACCTCATCATGGAGTTCGTCGAGGGCGGCGAGCTTTTTAGCTACATCCACGAGAAAGGTGGCATCGTCGAGATCAACGTCGTACATATCTTCCGTCAGATCATTGCGGCTCTTATCTACTGCCACCGGATCAATATCCATCATCGCGACCTGAAGCCGGAGAACATCCTTCTCGATCGGGACACCATGACAGTCAAGCTGGTCGACTTTGGCATGGCCGCTTTGCAACCGACGGGCAAGAAGCTTACCACGCCTTGTGGCAGCCCTCACTACGCGGCACCCGAGGTCATCAAGACCACATCTTACGATGGCGCAAAGGCAGATGTGTGGAGCTGCGGTGTCATCTTGTTCGTGCTTCTCACTGGCACGCCTCCTTTCAACTACTCTGGTGAAGATAGAGATCTGAAACACCTGTTCCGCGACATCCAAGCCGCCAAGTATGTCATGCCAGACAGCCTGACACCCGAGGCTCAAGATCTGATTGGTAAAATTTTGGTTGTAGACCCAAAGCGTCGGATAGGCCTGGACGACATTTGGAACCATCCGTTCTTGCGCAAGTACCAGCGCGAACTGAACTTTGTTGGCGATTATGCTAGACAGGATCACTGGACAGGGCCTCTTCCCTCGATCGCAGAGTGGACAACGCTTGAGCGCACGACCATCGACCGGGAGATCTTGCGATATCTGCGCACACTGTGGCATAGTGAGAAGGAGGAGGTGCTGATACAGCGGCTGATGAGCAACGAGTAAGCATGCATCAATATTCACGTATGAGCGTACACAACTGACATACTCAGGGCGAATCAAGAGAAATACTTCTACTCCGCGCTTCGAAAGTACCACACTGATCAGTTGGAAAACTATCAGCCAGACGCGCATTATGCTGTGGCAAAGTCAAACAGCGACCACCATCACAATACGCGCCACTCTCCCACACAGAAGGATGTCGAAGGGATGCCTGTTGCGACGCATAAGCGATCGCAGTCGGCTTACTCAATCCTCAACAACGAGCACATGTACTCCAAGCACAGCTTCTATGAGTCACCTGTATCCGAAGCCAGCTATGATCCCTTTCGTGCTTCGAGGCAGGCCATCATACCAGAGCAAGGCGTCATCAACCAGAATGTTACCGTGCTCCGTGGGCACAGCAATGCCAGTGGTGGGCGAAAGCTTCGACCGGCTACAGCTTTGGGTCATCGGACGGCCAGCTCTCTGCGTATCCAAGCACTGCGCAACAATTCGAAGCGTAGCACTGCCGTGTCGCGCGGTTCGTCAAACCGAAGCACCCCGTCCAACAAGTCTGTGTCGATCAAGCGTCGATCAATGTCGCGTTCTTCACTGGCAAGCTCGCACTGGCCGAGTAGTCCTCCGGTCGTTGCTCGTTCTGGTGGTCTTGGTAGGCGAGGTGTGAGCTTCTCGCATTTGCGTGAACGACGTTCATCTGCAGCAACAGCTAGTAGCATCGACTACAGTGCTATGACATACACATCAGACGAGAACACGCCGATTCATCGACCTCATACTGCTATGGGGTCTTACGGCTCGTCAGAGTATGGTTCTTCCCATCGCTCAAGCGCACGCCAACCATCCTCCGCCTATCGATCTAGATCGCGGGGTGTTCTACGCCCCGAAGTACCACGCCTGAGGCTTCGAAAGCCAGACAGCCCGAGCAAGTACATCCAGAGTGAGGCCAGGAAGGTCAGCACCGAGCTTGGAAAGGTCATGGAGGAGGCGTTCAATCGGTCGTCCATGAGCTCCAGCGTTCGTACTTCACGCACCGCGCCTCGCCCACAGTATGATTCCCCTCCTACTTCGTTCTCGAACCGGGACTCAGGTGGCAGTTACGCCACTCCGAACTCGAAGGCTGCTCTGGCTCAACGACCCCTTCCACCTATTCCAAGCGAGACACCCAACACCTTCTTGCAGCGTAAATTGGCAGAGACCCGTGCAGAGATTGCTCGACGGCTAGACGAAAATGGCGATAACACAGACCACTACAATGAGGTTCTCGAGAACCTGGACCGTTTGATGTTGCCTGCGGCCAACAGCAAGCGTGTCGTTTCTGCTCCCGCCAAGTCTCCGGAGCACCCTGCGCCTCTTCATGTGATACCAGAGGAGAAGCAGGACATCGGTGATGGGTATGATCAGCCCTATAGTCTCCACTATAGAGCTGTCACTGACCCTGTTAGGCCACAAGCTCATCGCGCGGTGACCGAGCAGCTACAGACTATCCGACTCGTCGATCAGTCGCCTACTCGTGTCGCTCCTCTCAACATCCGCAAGCGTAGTGGTGCGAGCACAAACTCCAAGGGCCAGAACGAGACGTCTTCTGTACCTTGGCCTGGGCCACTTCCAAATGGGTCTGCTCCCGTGCGGCCTTACCAAGATGTGAAGAATGACCTACATGAAGCGCGCCTCGGCCAGGCAGCTCCACCGCTGGAGAAGAAGGATACAGTCATCAAGAAGAAGAAGTCGCTGTGGTTCCGTCGCAACACCGAAGAGAAGGATCGCGAACAGGAGAACAAGGAGAATCAAGTGAAGCCGAAGGCTTCAACAGGCCTCTTGCAGATCCCTGAAGCATGGCATGGCCTTGACGACCGCATCAAAGACCTACCTCCAAGTACCACTAAGCAGTCTGACGGCAGCAACGACAGCGAATTCCCCATGCGTAACAGCAGTGCACCTACGACTAAGAGCGATGGCGCACGGAAGGGTTTCCTTTCATTCTTCGGCATGAAGCCCAAGGAAGACAAGGGCAAACGACCCATGGAGTTGGGCAGTAAGTCTTATGCTCCGAGTAATAGCTATAAGCACGAGACTAACACCACGGCAGCTGTTAACTTTAGCACTTCCTCCATCCTGTCCGGCTTCGATCTCGGCCCCGAGCACGAGAATGCACCGCGCAACGGTCCTCCAGAGATCCAGATGAACTGGCTGTCCCGCTTCCTACATATCAAGCCCGCCAACAAGACCTTGTGCTTCCAGATCGGTCGCGGCAAGGTCCGCCAGGATCTCGTCCGCTTGTTACGTGACTGGCAGCGATTCGGCATACGCGACGTCACATTCGACCGCGAGACCAATATTATTAATGCGCGCGTCGACAAGAATAATCGTAAGTATGCCCCCCACTCTTGTCCCAATTTTTTGTTCAGCGAATGGCGTTTGGAAAATTGGCGATTCGAGGTGGAAGTGCTGGAGGTGGAGTCTATTCTGCGATGTAATGATGCGTTCTTTTTGCTGTCCTGTCAACATCGTGGAAACTTCCTGCTAATCTTCTCGCTCGATAGACCTCAAGATCAAGCCCGTCTGCTTCATCATCGAGCTCTTCGTCGTACTCGAACACGGCCACCGCGCAAATCTCTGCCTTGCGCGCTTCACCCAGACACGCGGCGCTGCGTCCAGCTTCCGCAAAGTCGTCGATATCGTCGAAGATGTATGCCGTGCTCGATGCATGCTAGTCGAGGACACGGACAAGCAGGCAGCTATGATGGAGGTCTTGGATTAGGAGGCCCGCGACCAGGATGAAGCTGAAGAAGGCAAGGCATGTGTAGGTGTTTGGCGACAATTCTCGTCTCGGACGGCGGTTTGAGTTGCCGCAGAGTCCAGAACGCGAAGACTGTAGGGTTAATCTGGGCACACGCACTTCTTTGGATGTTTGAGCGCTTGGATATCGAAGACACGTTGGCTACTTGAGCACGATACCCCCCGACAGGTTTTACGACAGCACCGACATCCTCAGTAACGTTTACTCGAGTATCAGCAGTCTGGCCCCACGATTTGAAACGTTCTACATTCAAGAAAAAAGCATACGGAAAATCCTGCGCGGTATCAGCATGGGAGTTAATACACTAATACCCTTTCTTTTATATCATGTCTGCTAGACAGCGTTGGCAGCATTGGCATTGGGTCGGTATCTGAGGTTGTGTCGTCGCATCAGCATTGCAATTGCATCGTTGCAACAGCAGGTTCATTGGCCGAGTGTGCCATCATGGTGTGTAGGAGTATAATTACGAAATGATCATTGTTCGGAAAGTCTGATTTTTAAACTATGAGACAGTCCGCAAAGTGTGTTTGACATGATGGGTGCTGGCCTAAGAAGCGCAAAGAAGGTTCCGTTCATATCCCAAGCGTTGTCCTCCCATGCTGATGTTTGGAAGAGCCTGCTTCTAAGTTATCCTGAGCATACCGAACTTGAACTCCACCTCCTGCTCATGATCTTCCTTGAAACCTCCCAGGCTGTGTATCGTGAGACGGTTCGTCGTCCCGTGCACCAGCCTTAAGCAACAAGCAAACTCTACGATCATACAATCGCACCTGCTGATATACAAGGGACTAAGGATGGGGCATCTGCCGACACCAGTGTACGTCGTTGTTATGTGTGTCAGAGAAGGCGAACACTGGAGAGAGAACGGAATCCGGGCCGCTCAGCCACCACTTCCGAAGATCTCCCAGGCTTCCGAGGTCTTGCCGCGAATATCTTCGAACTCGCGCATCGTTTCGCATTCGATTGATCCAATGGACAACACTTTCTCCTCACCGGTACGGTCGCTCAAATTTCCACATGATCATGCGGCAGTTGGGTTCTCCGCAAAGCTGATGGCTTTCTTTGCAAGGCATGGATGCGTTAGGGGCACGAGGTTTCCAATGTTGGCTTGTGATGTGCACAGAGTGTTCTCGAAGAACACCATTCGTTGCCTCATTCTGTTGCTTGGAAATCGTAGGTGTTTTGAAATGCAAGCATCTTAGACGGAAAGGGAGATGCTTGCGAAGAATTGCACGTGCAAGAGCGTGGTGCTTGCACTAAGGGGCGATGAGCACAACGAGCAGGTATATGTATCACACTGATCATTCTTTAGGGTTGACCATATTCCGACATCCAAACCCCTACAAGCATCAATCTTTGCTAATTCAGCCCTCTTCCTGAAGATGGCGACTTCATCCCGGTACCCTTGCCTCAATTGGCGAGAGTCAACGATAGGATGCTGGCAGAGGGAAATCGATGAGACAGAGCGATTCTACACGTACCTCGCAAAGTCCTACGAGGGAACGGAACGTATGTTCTTCGCTATCACTGGTCTCGTATCACTTCATATCTCCTTATCAGAACAGTTGTCGTTGCCAGAGACCAGTCAGCTGGTGGAAAGAGCGCTTCGCGAAGCGTGGCTCAGGCTTCGTTACGACCACCCAACAATCGCATCTTACGTTGCGTATGATGTCTTCGAAGGAAGATGGATCAAGACATACAATGCCTTCACTCAAGGCTTTGTCAATGACCAGACAGAGGAATGGCTACAAGCAACCTTTGTCCCTATCACCTCAACACTATCAGGACAAGAATGGTGCAATTCTGACCCACTGGCGCCAAAATTCCCAACTCTGTTCATTATCACGTCCCCAGACCCCGTTGGAACTGGACGTACATTGCGCTATGACCTTGTGATTCGCTCCCCACACGACATCATGGATGGCATTGGTACGCTCCAGCTTCTCGATAACCTTCTTAGGCACGCTGCGCAAGCTTTCGAAATCCCAAATTCGTGGAGCCCGCCACCACCTGGCAGCGAGTGTCGGAATCTCAGTCCACCCCTTCGCATCGCCGCTGCGATCCCGCCTATACTTACCTTGGACCAGCAAGATTGCTTGCAGAGAATCATTGCCCGCAATGAGCCGCTTCGCCGAGATATCGAGGTTCTCACCATGCCATTCAAGCGAGGGAAAATGGTGCCTGGGAAGCATCAGCGCATCGCACACGAGCTCTCCGTGTTTGATACCGCGCGAGTACTGGAAGAATGCAAGCGTCATGATGCAACTATAACGCACGTCTACCATGCAGCCGTCGCAATTACTGTGCGAGACAAGCAGGTACGGGGACCAACAAGCAGACAAGCACGATACATCAATTACGCTCTCATCAATGAGCGCTCAAAATGTATTGAGGACTATGGTTCAGCTAAACATGCTGCTGCTGTCTACCACTCTGTCTCCGGCGATGCCCTCGCTCTCGATGTCACTATACCTGCGGCCAAGCAAGATGAGAGAAATCAAGAGCAGGATCGCGAAGAGTTTCGAACTTTAACGAAGCTAGTAAAGCAATTCTACCACGAGGTCCGAGACTCTCCTGATAATCTCGCCCTCGCACCGTCTTTCTGGTCAATGGCAACACCACATCTTACCAATCCTGCATCAGCACCACATGAGACTCCCATACCTTCGCCGAATGAAGCACCATCGGTATCAATTAGCAGCATGGGCGTTGTGGAGAAGATTGTCGCGCCCCAGCATGGCCCGTTCAAGATCGACGACGCGTGGGTCACTGGTGAAGAGCTTGGGACTGGGCTGGGTATATTCTTGGGAACATGGGAGGGTATACTCAGGTTGAGCGCGGCATACAACGATGCGTGGCATGACAAGGAAGAAGTTGGTGCATTCTTGGATCGTCTTCAGGAGGTGGTATGGAACGGTTTGGGTCTTAATGACTAACAAGCTTTATTACTTGTCCTGTATGCCTAGGTAATCCCGACTGCACGCATCTCTGCTAAATGAACGCAACCTTCTCCTACCCTCGCTCGTGCTTAGTCATATCACTCTCCTCCCAACCCACCTTTCATCTTCATCCTCACCACCTGATCACTAGAGCGCCCGTGCAACACACCAACAACACACCCTGCTACCCTCTGCCTCGGGATTCCCAAGCCCGAACCTCACCACCGGTACAAGCCCTCGTCCCACGCCTACTCAATCCTAGAACCCTACCCCCAAAACCGCCGACCAGGCACCCCTCCCCGCCCAGCCGCCCAGTACAACACACCACCCACCCCCTCGGTGCCTTGCACCAGAACACCTAACCACAAGTACGAGACACCAATCGGAACGCGCGGTTCGCATGTGATGCAAGCCCGTCCGCCTTGGTATCACCTCGCAAACCGGTGGCACGCATATAAGTCACAGGCGTTGCACAATCGTTTGTGCAGCCAGGCCTTGGGATCGTTGGGTCAGGCGTTGGACGGAGGGGCTGGCGCCGGCGAAAGCGGTGGAACATGCTTAGGTGTGGACTTGGGATGTAGTGCGATATTTCATGGAGGGGGGTTGTACGAGATCGGCTCCGCTGCCGAAGAGGTGTGGTGGGAAAATGCGAGATTGGTGTGGATCAGGGGGTTGTCAGTTTACGAGGAGTGATTGTCTTGGGCTACGTTGAGTATGTTGTTCGTTTTGTAGATTTATCGGTTCTTGTGGCACCTTTGATGAGCCGATGCCACCTAGGTAGTTCCAGGCACGGAGTGACATTCCCGACAGGATGTGATCTGCACGGATGTGCTCGAAGCCCGAATAGAGCTCCATGTCGCCTTTGGTGTTCATGTTGAAAGTGGTGTTTTCCTGTTTAGATTTACGAAAGTGAAGCGCGACCTATGTTGCACATACAAGTATCTGCGCGGTGCTGCCAGATAGCGTGACGCGACTCCTCGCAATATGTAACACGTTTCGATTATTAGTCCCTCTAACGACTTTGGATCTGTGAGAGTTCGAGTCTCGCGGAGACTTTGCGCTGCTGGATCGGAGACATTTGAATGTCGCCGGTGGACTTACTAGCCCAGATGATTTCCGTAAAATGGCTGGCCTTGCAGATCTCGTTGTGACGATCATCCGAGATGACGATATATATTAGAGGTCAATACATGTTGTGAGGGTTCCACATACAACAATACACTTGCTTCTAGCACCAGCTTTACCCCGCTTCATATACTTCACCAACCTCACTTCCAATCTTCAACATGACTGACTCCGAGCGAACGAAGCCTTCCCTTCCGAAATTCGATCCAAACAACTGTCAAACGTATACAGCTAGCTGTCACTGCAGCACAGTTATGTACGATGTGGTCCTCTCGCCACCCTTGCCTCAGTGGAAGGTTGTGTCATGCAATTGCAGCATCTGCAGTCGAAACGGGTATCTGCTCGTGTATCCAGAGAGGTCGCGGCTACACATGAAAAGTGGTGAAGGTGCGTTGAAGACCTATACGTTTGGTGTCAAACGCAATTTACACAAGTTCTGCGGGAGGTGCGGGAGTAGTGTGTTCTTCGATCCGAGAATGGAAGATTTTGGAGAGGCGCCACCGGATTTACTGGGTGTCAATGTAAGTTTTGCTGACTCCCAATGGCCTCATGAAGTCATCGTGCTGATTGAGGCTCGCGATGCAGGTCCGTATGTTCAAAGATGTGAAGATCGCGGAGTTGGATGTTGTGCAGGTGGAAGATCCGCATCCAGAACGATGAATGGTACTTTAAGGCACTATAGCCTGCATTTCGAAGTAGTTTTACTACGTTGTCACCTTGTACTGTAGCAGTATGGAAAAGCAGCAAGGCCAGGGTGTTCGTCAATGCCAAGGCGCTAATATTGGGCCTCGGCTCCGAGCTGTGAGCTCCCCCAAATCATCACGATAAACGCGTCTTCGTCATCGTCTCACAGAAGATGCGCGCGGCATAAATGGTGAATCATGTCGCGCATCCGCCCTCTATTCCGTGCTCCGCCATTTAGATCTTCACACCAAAGTCGGACTGCTCGAACTGAAGCATCACGCTCCATCCACGATCTCGACCTACCCCTCCAATCCCGCATACGCTGGTCATACATCTGGTATGCCAGTATTCTCGGCCTCGGAGTGACAACTGGCTTGGGTGCGCGACAGTTTGCTGCTCCTCTTGGTCTACCAACTCCCGGTTCACCAGAAGACAAACTCATTCTGCAATCACTCAGTAAAGACGTCGACAGATTGGACATCGTGCAATCGCTGCGCAAGCAGAGCTTCAATCTACATGATGATACTCCCCTAACAGGAAGTGGAGATAGCGACACGGCCAAGGTAAAAGGTTGGGTGGAGGTAGACGTCGACTTTGCAAAAGGTGAGGAGGCAGAGGGCAAGAAGGGCATTCTGGATGTATTGAGTGGCACTCGGGGCTTTGGTGTGCAAAGAGCGTTCTGGAATGCAGAGACAAGAGAAATGGTAGCTGTAGTTTGGATTGGGGGAGGGCTGGCTGGCTGGCCAGGTGTTGGCCACGGAGGGGCCATTGCGACCATCTTTGAAGAGGCGATGGCGCGGATGGTGAGAGGGCCCGTGGGCGCCATAGGTACGCGCAGTACGAAGCGATGAAGACAACGCAACGGCTTCTGACAGATTTGAATGTTTAGAACCGATCCACCGACCAACTTCGACAACCATAACATATGCGAAACCCACCTACGCCCTCGACTTCTACATCCTTCGCGCCTCCTTCTCGCAGCCCCACCTGCCACAGACCGAACCACCCCCAGAATCAGAAGCAGAGCCCACAAAGAGCTGGCTAGGCAGATTATCACCACAGAAAGACCTGACCAAGCAAGTGGAATCGACACAATCAGCCGAGATCACGGGAACATTAGAGAGTATTAAGGGAGACTTGTGTGTAAGAGCAAAGGGAACTTTCGACGTTCATGCACTGAGTACATGAGGAGAGATGCTGCATGCGGGAATAAAAGCAGGGAAGTTAACAACACCCGTGCACAAACATACGAGATCCCCAGTCGCTAAGTTGAAAAACCTGGGGAAAAGGCATGTGAGTGGCCTAATATTTTGGCTTTCTCGATGCACTAAGAGCCAGTAGACTAAGACTGTATAATATCATAGCCTACCGGCCGTACCTCCCCGTGCTGGACCTTCGAGGAAGTCAGGGTCTAACCATAATTGGGTTAGAGATCCAAGTGACATATGCGAGGGACGCCACCTGTGGTACCCCTTAACATTAGACCAATTTTACGCGAACCGAGTCCACAGAAAGCGAGAACGTTCCAACCAGCTGCTTAGCTCGTGCCAAAAGCTCAACGCAATGGATCAGCTCCCCTTCCCCAAAGACCTTTGGTCCGTGTGCAATCGGTCTATTCACGCAACTCTGCAGACAAACCTCAGGCGTTCCACGTGTAGGATTCGCTAGCGAAATCTTGTTATGCCTCAGGGCGGGGTACCGGTATGTGGAGGAGACCAACAGCTGCAGCTAAGATTTCAACGGGATCTCGTCATTCCTGAAGTCTCCCTCCGCTCATAATCCATGACGAAACAGCCATCATCAAAGCAACGAAAATCCACAGTATCTAGCACATTCCAGGTATCATTGTCCTCCTTTCTCTATAGCCCCTGGTACCTTGGCTGGTCGACCGGTAGAAGTACTGATGGGTTGTGGAAGCATTTTAGCCTAAGGGCTCAGCCATGCTATTAGGGCGGAAACTTAGAGCGAGTCTAGTGTCGATTGCTGGAACCAAATGCGGGGGTGAGAACGCGAGAACCCTGCATATCAACACGAGGCACCCCTCTCCGGTGTTGTCTAACTGGCTGCATCGCGCATTGTCGATCGCGTTTCATCAGCCTCAAGGCGTTGTTCATCCCTTCGAGTCATGGGCTTTCTCTTACGACATTACAGACGCAAGCTATCTACCCATTGAGAACCCGCACCTATGTGTATTGGACGTGGCTCAGATTCCGCGAGCGTGTGGAGCCGTGCTGTGGCTTCGAGAAGCTATCAAAGTTTGGCGCTACTGCAGCCATCATGGCGAACTTGCGAACATGTGAGACGCGTTCCCCAAAGTCGTTGGAGCCGGCTTGTTGGGTCTGTGTTGAGTTTGAAAGGAGCTGGGAGGCGTTGAGAGGCGAAAGAAGGTACCCTTGCCTATATCTGCTCATGTTGCACAGCGACCCACTTTGCCCTATATTATCACTCCAGATTCATATCGATAATTCATAGTATACTTATCAATCGATTTTGGCCTCCGAACTCCTAACATGGCTGAGATCGGTTCTCCAGCACGCGCGGCAGAGTCGCGGGCTCCGATCATCTATGGCATTTCTATTTCTTTTGTCATTCTGTCTTGTGCCAGCGTTGTTTTACGACTCTACACAAGGTGCGCATTTTCGGTGTCTTCATACTCTAGATTTTATTAATCGTTGCTAGGCTTGCTATTTTACGCACATTCGGACTGGAAGACGTCGCTATCGCCGTTGCTCAGGTTTTGAGCTTCGGAGTGAGTGTCACAACACTACTCCAAGTTGGACTCGGAGGTCTTGGACGTCATACTGAGTTTGCAACACAAGACCAGTTCCTCATGGGAGTAAAGGTACGATAGCGTATAGAGACTACCTAATAGTTTGTTGATGTGATTTAGGCTCTGTACTCGAACACATTGGTATATAATGCCGCTCAAATCGTTACCAAACTGTCATTCCTCATCCAATACCGACGTCTGTTCCCAGGCGCTACTATTCAGAAGGTGTGCATAATCGGCATGGTATTTCTGGCTATTTGGGGTGTGACACAACAGTACGGTCTTTATGTTGAGGTACTGGAGACATAGTTGACATGATACTCATAGGTTTCTTACGGCTTTCTCATGCTTCCACCTTCACATAGTCTCGCCTCAATTGTCTGGTAAATGCGTGCCGACCTTCATGTAAGTCGCTTCTTGCTTCAAGTTAAGCTATCTTTACTAACCTATTCTTCGTAGCGTTTTCAATTTGAATTCGATCATCAACATCATCACTGATTTCGCCATCTTTGCAATTCCAATTTGGCCAGTCATGAATCTCCAGATGCCCAGGAGGCGGAAGATGAACCTTGTTGCTGTGTTTGGTCTAGGTTTCTTGTGCGCATTCATGAAAACTAGCAATAAGCTTATGGCTAATGTGTACCAGCGCCTGTGCGATATCCATCATCCGGCTTACTGACCTCTACAAATACAATGGCACACTAGATCCTTTGTGGGACAGTTCCGCGGTCGCCTACTGGTCTGTAATGGAACTCAATGTCGGTATCCTCTGTGCCTGTCTTCCAACACTTCGACCTCTCATCAAGCAGTTTGCACCGCGACTCCTGGGATCCACGGCAGATCACACCACTAGATACAACTCCAACCGCGGCGACACTTTACAGACAAGGCGCCCAAAGCCCGAATACGAAGACGGCATATATATTCAAAAAGAGGTGGAGTTTGAGAGCACGACTGAGCTGCGCTCGAAAGAACCAGCTAAGAACTCTCCTGTTCACCAAGAGACTTGGTTGGAAAGCGGTAGCATTGAGCTCGATGAGAGTCCCAATCGAAAGACCTGATAGTGTAGCCATTGTGGCAGGTATTCTCGATGCTCGCGGTTCGTTGCACGCTCAGGTCTCATAAAAGCACCACACACTTTTGTCGTCGTGGATTTACTCAAGCACTAATACATTGTTCAAGTTCGAAACGCATCAAATATGACAGGTGCTCATGTTCTGTGGTACCTCACAGAAACTTTGCTGGTGGCAAGGTTGTTACCTCAGATGTGTGAGATCCAGTATGCAACAGCGCATCAGAGACTCTGCTAAGCACGAGCCTCGCGATTGCCACCTACAAGGTCTCCGCGGGGACCACACTACAATGAAGCCAAATCTGGTAAACGTACGCGACTCAGCCTTCCTCACGTTGCCGATGCCGTGTCACGAGATATCCCCTGAGTCGCGTCCACATACGACCTTGGAAGCATGCGCAGACAACTCTACGACCCTTGCACGTTCGAAAGGAGCTCGACAAATTGCAGGTGTAATGAATCTTACATCTCACTTTTACGATCTGCCAACAACATACCCAGGCACGTTTGCGCAATCGAGCTGAACCTGCCGTGGCGTGCGCCTCTGCTTCAGCCTTGTGGACATTTCTTCACGTGGCGCCCTGATTCGACACACTCCACCCCTACCAATATTATCTGCATGTTTGTTATCTTGTTCCGAACTTGTGCTTGAAAACTATGTACCCCGTACTTGGAAGCACCTGATGGCTCTCCTCTTCACGATTCACGGCTTCCGACAGTTGCCATTATGCGGAGTTTTCTACTCATCGTTGCCCTCATAGTCAATCTTGTGCGCTCGGATGGACGAAATCCTATATCCGCACCGCGAGCCGGTGCAACTGTCCCTGCCGAAACGTCATATACGATTAGATGGTCGCCTGGTACTCCAGGGCCCGTGAAGATTGAGCTTCACTATGCTGATACTGCGTACATCAACATCACTGGTAAATACTTCCGAGCATCTTACAAGGGGATATGGCAGCTGTACTAACTGTCTAGATAGAATCGACTGAGAACGACGGGAATTTCGATTGGATGCCGTCCGCTGTCTTTGATGGAAAAGACAACTTCTACCTCGCGATATGCGACTTGCTTGTCGCGCGGGAATGCACATATACCTTCAATGGTCGTTTCGCGATTGCGTCTGGTAGTCTTACTTCGACGCTTAGTTCCACCAGGTCTGCCTCAACTACCGTCACCAGGCCAAGGTATATATTCCAGTCCAAAGCATAGCATATCATTTCTCACATCGTACCTCAGCTCCTCTTCCACGACCTTTCAGTCAACGTCCATCATATCAGCCTTGTCGTTTACACCGTCAGCATCGTCCACCACCACAACCGTTGCGTCGTCGATGCCTTCCTCGAGCCCAGGCAACGGCGGCGGTCTCTCCTCTAGTGCGACAATCGCGATAGCGGTCGTATTTGCTGTCATAGGAACCGCTCTTGTGGGCCTCGGATTGCTTTTCTGGCATCGGAAATGGCAACAGCGAAATCGAGGAAGGGGTCAAACCCATGAGGGATCGGAAGTGGTATACAAGCAGGAGGGAATGCGCGAAGACGCAACAGCTGAACTAGAGGGTATAGGTCATTCAGAACTGGCAGTGCAGGACATGCCAGAGTATGTTATTCATGAGTTGCCCGAACGTGCGAGGTAGTGGCCGGTCGTCGTAACGAGTCGCAACAGGGGTAGTATTTGTTGCATCGCATTGGTGTGCTGGGCGTCAAAGCGACAAAATACTCTGTATAGTAATCGTGACGATTCAAGCCTTCAATCTACTCAGCGGAGCATGTTACGTTATGGGCTAAGTTTCGCCCTCTCGGTGTATCATGGAACCGGGTAGTAGCAACGTGTGAGTGCCCTATTCACTTTCCCGCTTTCTCGATGCACCGAGAGCCACCCTCCTTCTTTCTTGAAGGAGAAGGTATATATAATGTCTGGAGGCTGGGTGCACGTGTTCGCAAGGCTTTCCGTAGCCAGGACGTCCACGCGTGAGGCGACCGGAAGTAAGTTGACATGGTTGTTGCCAGCAAGTGCGAAACGTGGGGTGAGAATGTCACCGCCGCTATGTGCGACGGGCGATGACATCATCGGACAGCGTCACGGAACGACCTTCATTGACACGCATCGTGCATCTTTCCGGAACACACCAAGCAATATGTCACGAGCTCAAGTAAGTTACTCAAACATCGTTGAGCGTTTTTAATTGACACGCACCTAGGAGCAGAACGGAAAGGTCCAATCCGTTGTGTCCAGCCACGAGGAGGATGCGGTTAAGATCGACCAAATCACAAAGATTCGTGGATGGTTCAGGCCAGAAGACGAGAGCCCATTCTATGCCACAATCCAGAAATACATGGCTCAAGAGATTACTCTTGAAGAAGCCTCCAACCAGGTCTTCACCCCGATCGACGGAAAGATCAACGCAGAAAAGCTAGACGACGTGAACTTCACGGATCTGTGGTACAGCGTGATCCATACAGCACGCAGGACCTATTATCGCGAAGATCACCAACACCAGACCATTGTCGACTTCGTCCAAGCTTTCAAAGCGCACTCAATATCTGACAATGAGAAGTACAACTACCTGTACAACTCTTTGATCGACTTCAACATGGCATGCCGCGAAGCGTACAACGACCAGCCGACACCAGGATCCTCTTTCGACATCGAAACTACCGCTTGGACGAACATGAACTTCTTCTTCGCGCTGATTACCGGCAAGGAGATTTCCGACCTCTCGATGTTCGCGATCTGGGCATTGCGCCAGGGACTTGAATACGAGCACAGCGACGACGAGCAATCCACTGCTGTTCAAAAGTACAACACCTACGTACCCGCTGCAGCAGTCTGGGTCTTTGGAGGATTCCGCGTGCTATTCGAGAAGGAAGAGGATCTCACGCCCAAGAATGATAACGAGGGGGATCCGGCACGAGGTGGTGACTTGTGGAAGGGCAAGTCCGAATTCAGCAAGGCGAGGTGGTATTTCTGGAGGGAGAGGTTTGCCCAGATTGGGGATATGGACGAGGCCAGTGCTGATACGTGGGATGTAGCGAGAGACGCGGTTAATGCGATGGAGCGTGCAGCAACATTCGAGAAGATCTAGGGTTCCTCTCATCACTGTTGATGTGGTGGACATGACAGATTAGATTGCACGGCGATAGAACTCAGATAGGATGTCGTGTCCAGTATTCATTAAGTCTATATTTTTTCCATCGCTCCAGCCCTCATTGTAGACATGCAGTCACATCTATACAACAACGAATATAGCACGGGCTCTCATGACGGCGCAACATACGAAGCACCTAGTCCCAACACACCCGCCCTTGCAACCTGCACGTCCTGGTCCACTGATCCACCGCTGACGCCCACACCGCCAATCAACTGCCCACCCACAAAGATCGGGATGCCTCCGCCGAACACGACTAGTCCTCCGTTTGACTGCTCAAGCCCATAGAGCGGAGCGCCCGGCTGTACTTGACTGTACAGATCTGCAGAGCTGAAAAGTCCACTGAACAACACGGCTGATCTCGCTTTCTTTTGTGACAGGTCGATGGAGCCGACGAACGCGTTGTCCATACGTAGGAACGCGACGAGAATTCCGGAGGGGTCCACGATGGCAATGTTTTGAGGGACCTTGCTAGCAGTTGCGTTTGCCGTTGCAGAGGCGAGAATGGTTTGGGCCTGTGCGGCTGAGATGTATGATCGCTGGAGAGACGGCCCAGCTGTGCTGTTTGTTTGCGCAAAGGCGAGGGGGATGAGTGCGAGGAGAGCTGTGGTGAAGCGCATGGTGGGTGTTGTGCAATATCGTCTTATTTGTTCTAAAGAGCAAATATTGAAAATGGAGTATGGCTGTATTGATGGGGATAGCAGCTTTTAGAACACCAGAGTGCTCGACTTGCCTACCTATATACCTACCTGTAGATCGCCTTACACTAAGACTAGTGCGTATGCTGTACTTCTAGGCTTAGAAGGTCCTGCATGTTGACCGCTCCAAAAAACATCTTGCCAATTTGTATCCAGGTTCTTGGTTCAGCCGGATCGCGGGGATCGCTGGACGGCATGCAAGGCGGTGTTAGTCCCGTGGTTGGTGGGTCGTTCGAGCCTGTTGAAGTAAATTATCTGTAGATGTCGGCGGTGTACCCGTTACTGGCTATCTAGGACAATCGGAAGCGATGCTAGACTGCCGCCTTGGTATTGGATGGGAGCGTCCGAGAAGGACGTGCCGGTGTAAATACCGGTGCAATGATGGCGAGGCCGAATACGACCGGAAACGGGCCGGACCACGGCGAGGCACCATTCGAGGACAATCAGCAACTAATGTACATATTTAACAGTGGATTTGCAAACCTCGGCAAGTAAGATGCGCGCAAAACTGAAACAAGTTTTGGAGCAGAGCGGTGATCGTCAAATGTCTCTTAGGATCGAGAAACAAGATGGTTTTTCCATATGTTGTTCGACCGTCTTCCTACCCGCAATCCAGCTTCAGTATTCGGTGTTCTTTGATTTTCTTGGAGACGGCGATTTTCGGCCTGCTGCAACCCATGCTTGCCCAGACTCGCCGTCGTAGACTTGTAAGCAAGCCAGGTGATATGCGCACCATTACAAATAAGTTATAAGGAAAGTTACTGTTCTCGTAGGTTACCTGCACCACGCCTGATCGAGATCCACACATTGGAATCAATGTTAACAAAGCATCTTGTTACGTTTGAGGACTGTGGAGTGACGGCCTCGAGATAATCTTGCACCGCGTTTCACCTCCGGAACAAAATTTCCCTTTCCGGCTACATGCAACGTGACCCGAGAGCCTTGGGGACCGCGCGCATGAACAACCTTCATGTTTTCTCTGTGGGATACCGCGAGATTAGCTGATGAAAATCCAAGTAAATTGACTGCAACTTGCAGCGCAGGGCAAAGAATCCTTTGCGATCGAAGATGGGACGGCTGTGGCGTTACAAAACCTCAACCCCATGACTCGACCTACAGCCCGCCGTCTCGGAACTTGCGCCATAAGATCTGGCCAAGCCGGGACCCGTCGACTGCTTGAGCATGGCGTCCGGAGAGGTTAGAGAAATGCGGGTGATGCGTTACATCTCTGAAACCGCTTCTTCATGCCTTCTCGAAGCCCTCGTGCGTTCTCCTCATCAAACATCGCCGCCTCTGTTTTGCCCATCGCGATGTCTTTCGTGAAGCGTATCGCAAGTTTACCGAGGTGCAAGAGGACGTGATCCCTCCGGACTAACACCAGACCTGCATCTGCAACAATGCTTACCTTCCGGACGCTCTGTTCGCTGCCAGCGCTCTTAAGCACAACGTTGCTTACTCACACCCTCGCATACCCCGATGGACTTATCGGCGAAGGCAAGGGCACCGCAAAAGCTCGGTTTGCAACCGCTTTGACCGGTGGAGAAGGATGCGACTCCGACGACCTAAACGACATCCGCGAAGGCTTCGCAGACATGATCTCTATCTTCCAAGCCGCTATACCCTTCGAACCAGCCGGCCAGCCAGCAACCGAGCTGTTCGGAAAACCATACATGATACGGAACTACACCGACATGATCAGCAGGAATCTGCAAAGAGCTGCGAACTACGGCAAAGTTGAAGGGACTGAGGGACCAGCAAATGCAGACATACACGTCCGCTGCGACGACCCCATGAACGTGTGTAGATTCGGCAATAAAAGAGAAGGCAGCCACTCCGCATACAACATCGGCAACGAACCGCACGTAAACTTCTGCAACGACTACTTCGAGCTCGGCGGCCTGGAAAAGCGCGTGAACAAGAAAGCCGAGGACCAGATGGAAAGAGAAAAATTGATGGAGTACTACACGCGCGCAACTCTATGGGCGCGAATGGTGATGCATTTTTCGGAAATCGGGAGAGCTGTCGTCGTGCGCGCAATTCCGGGGCCGCCGAATTCGACGACAGAGTGGACGCTGAGTAAGACTGAGGGCGCGATGAATACCTCGGTACTTGCAGGTGTGCTCAACGAACGACCGGACAATAGCCCGAGCGACGTGCAAACGCTGAAGTACGCGTACGGCGTCACACGCGCGAAATTGCTGGCGGTGCTATCGACGCAGATGCCGTACGATGCAGCCAACAACGCTGAGAACTATGCGTTGTATGCGCAAGCGCGCTATGTGTTGAGAGAAAAGGGCTTCTATCCTAACGTCCCGGTCATGGATTTTCCGAACGAAGCTAGTGTGCTTACGAATGAAAACTTACAAGATGGCGAGAGGTTCAAGTTTGCATACTTTGATATGACGGATGTTGTGTGCGTATTCGAGTCGCTCTTATATCGCCGTAATCAAAGTGCTGACCGTGTTACAGGGCTCGACCTGCTGGTATGGAGCTTAAAGGAAAGCCTCTTTCTTCTTCTGCCGCAATCCAGTACGCCATGGCACCTGCATGGACTGCGTTGACGATCTCCGCCATGCTATCTGCTTTTGCGCTGTCATCGTTCGGATGAGATCCCTTCCGAAGACAGAACTCGTGAAAGATGAAGCTTTCCAGGACCAGCTAATCACACATCATGATGTGCGCATCCCTAGGCTATACTGTAGCCGCGCGGCCGATTGAGGCGTGCAGTGGCCACTATTTCTGGATGCCGGTGTGCTTGCCTGACCTGCAATCGGCACATCGTTCTTCCCACATATAGACTTTGGGTCTTCACTGGTTGCTCTATGTCGGCTCTTTTGCTAGCGCGACCTCGCAATGTACGGCTGTCGACAGATGCTAGTTTCAACAAGAAGAAATCCTGCGCGACAGATTAGGAGGGGATATTGCAAGGGGTACGATACGAGACAGAAGTTGGAATTGAAGAAGATGTCTGAAATAGAGATTTTCGAGGAGTTGAATGAGTGTAAAGATTATGAACTATTAGAAACAGACTACACAAGGTTAGGCGGTGCCGGCCATGCCTGAACTTGATGCAGACGGAATAGGAACAACAGGACAAGATGAAGGGAAAACGCTGAATTTACAACCAAACAGCAGCGCCGCTGCAAAGGATAAGAAACGATGGACTCTGACAGAAAGAAATAGAACCAGAATATATGAGAACAATGAAAGAAACTCTAGCCCAGCTCCAGTGCGCCGCCTTCGCCGTTTTACCCTGGCGATCAACGCCTCCCAAAAATCATGCCTTACTCGAATCATGATCTCATCGTGCCGGCGGCTGATCCCAATGACGGAGCATTTGACTGAGCGCATAGCTCCACTCAGCCACGAAGGCATTACTGAGCTGGTCGATTTGTTCTGATGTTGGCGCATGGCCGCCCCACATCGTCGGCTGCGAGGCCTGGTAACGCGCGTAGTATGGAATGAGTTGACTAAACAAGATGAGAACGTTTTCCTCATTGATTGGTAAGGAAGTGGGTTGACTTACTCGTTCTTGACTTTGCTGAGGACCAGCCAGCACAGGTTCCATGAGCGGTTTGAGGCAGGATCGGAGTAGACGCGGCTCTTTGCTTCGTCCAGGCAGTGCGAACTAGAAAGGAGTCGTGGTTAGATTACTGGAGCTAGACAGAGCGCTGTTGGGTGCTTACCTGAAGGGATAGTTCTTGGTCAGTCCACGCATCTCAGTAAGCAGACTGTGCGAATCGACATAATATGACCCTAATAGCAAGTCAGTCTCAACCACTAACCACTCCGTCGGAATCCACTCACAAGCTCGTGTCATCGGTTCGCTAACGTCTGGTGTTCCAAGGACTGCGAATGCCTTCTCGATGCGTCGAAGCTCTACCAATGTGTTGACCTGGTGGGTTTTCAATGCTTGGATGTACTGCTCCTTCTCGGACTAATTGTCGTTAACAACAGACTTTCGAAACATGTCGAATATTGAAGTAACATACGGCTGAAATCTTTCGTGACATCTTTTGTGTGCTGGACGTTCTATATGTTCGTGCAGGCGGGTTGCTGAACTCGCTGAGCTCAGTGTCGACAGACGATGCCGAGTAAACCGACATATAAACTCGGTCGGACAAGGAGCTCGGCCGAGGAGGTGAGTCTGAAGGGATCCGAGAAGTTGGTGCCGTTAACTCCTGTGATGGTTCGAGTATATGAGGGATTGGCTCTGAAGCTGAACGACCTTCAAACAAGAGGAGCGCGTCTGTAAAGTCCTGATCGAGAGAGTTCGGTCCTGGGAGGGATGGATATGGCGCTGAGCGTGTGGTAGTTGGAACAGTGAGGTATCTTGAAGGTAGTATGACAAGAGAGGCCGAAGACGGTGGGTTTGATCCAGGTGTGGAGAGGAGAAGATCTTTTTGCTGTGGTGAGTCCATCTTGTGTCCTGGGTAACAGGCCGTTATATAGCCTTATTACGGGAGGGAAACCAGCGCTACATGTAAGGCTTGCAAGTAATTTCTGTTAGGTAAAGGATGAATTCAAAGTAGTAATCCAGCCTCATGAAGACCATGGCAGGGGCGTGCCTCAATCAGTGTCCAAGAACGGTCAGTCGTCCGAAGCCACGCTGTCAAGAAACCATGCTGGTCGTCCTCATTGATGGAATGAGAATTAGGGGATCAGCTGTATGTGACCAAAAGAAGTGTTCTCAGTTAGATCTTCCATCCTGAACCGTAGCGAGACATCAGCCCTACCACTTTTAGAGACTCCGTGCAAGCAAGATATGGACTAGCATCTGGGCTTTGAGATTTGATAGGTAACTTGGCGTACATCAGGCTGTTCCGTCGTGTGAGCACGAACAGTTCCAGGGTAAGAATTTAGGTCGTAGACAAGGGCTTGACGACTCAACCCTTGCTTCAACGGCCCGGTCGATCTAAGCGTGGGAGACATATTGTAGGGTGGTCAGAAGAATGCAGCCATGGTTTAGATGCCGAGACTATCGGTACCGCATTCTATTCGTTGTCTATCAACTGACAATTTGTATTCGTGAGCAGAAGTGGGTCTTTTTGGCCTAGGGAGGCGTTTGACACCATGTCATCTTGAATCCGGAGCTCGGGGCACACGATGTTTCGAGTAAGTAGCATCATCGAGTGTGAAGCGCAGTACTCAGCTAAGCATGCCATCGTGAGGTTGTGGTGATGAAATGGTATGGTGTCGGAGGCGTAGTGAGTCGGTGGGTGCGAGAAGGATGTTCGGAAAGTCGACTTCCCGTAGTATATCAGGAACCGGCCATCCACAGAGTCATAACTAAGCGCATCTGGCGGACGAAGGCAGGCCTTGAGGCTGACGCTGATGATTTTGCTGACGAACCTGGACGCTGGAGTTCGGTTAGACGCACGGATATGCCGCAGTGTGGCACTTAGCGTGTGCTGTGCCACAGCCAAGGCCATCTTCAACATGGAGTTCACCGCTGTTCCATCCGCCTTCTCATTATTTTGATAGTTTGCAAAACGAAACAGAACTAACAACATATGCTATTGTGTATCAGTTTTGATTTAGCACGGCCTCGCAATGTAAGTAGAACGACTTGGGACTGTATGAGCGACCCTGGTGGTCACCGCTCGGACTGAACCCCCATGTCACCAGCCACACCCTTGGACCTTCATCCCGGCCCCCATGTGGTGGCCGTGCAGATGCAGGAGCAGATCGATCTCATGATTACGGTGTCCTTAACTTCTCACTGGCTGTTCTCCAGATTGTGCCACACCTGAGGCTGAAGCGGGTCCGTCAGCAGCCGCACGTCAGATGCACTGTTCGGATTCACCATGCTTTTGTCCCTACCCCGTTCCATGTCGAACCATCGCCAGGGCACTACAGCTGACGGTTACACTCGGACGAATGCCTACCGAAGAGAAACATTGGTCGCAGCAATACCAAGCATTCGGAGATCGCCAGCTAAGAAATATGCTTATCAGAGCTGACTTCATACTGTCAGGCTGCAACGGAGTTTCTTCTACTTTGGTACACAAGTAGAAGGAAGCATCCAATCAACGGCCCTTTTTTGGACAAATTCGAGATGACAGCCAGCTTCTCTGCCACAGGCCCCCAGGAGCTGAGTTTAAGGTTGACTTCAAAGTTCTTTAGCGTCGTGGATCGCAGTCAGGTCATGAAGCTAGGGGCAACCGACGATGTCATGTCTGCACATCGATAGGTACTGCATGACTGAAAGAGAGTCTCATGGCACTGTAGGCACTAGGCAACCGCATCCTACTCAGCTCTCACAGCCAGGAGTGTCCTTGGCCTTGCTTAACAATGATTTCTATTCTCCGCCATCCCTAATCTATGTTTGGAGGGTCCCTTTGGTAGATTGATATATACCATCCACACTCCCTCGTTTACCACTTCGGTACACTATTGACTCTTTGACACGGAGTAGCCCCCGAGCCCCCCTACACCTCAGCGAGACCTCGTCATCCGACCATTCCTTCAGCTCCCTCCACGAAGGCCCAGAGAATACGACCCATCAAGAACAGGGACGGAGCAACGGTTCGATGAACATTTGTCTTAATTAGTGAAGAATGTGATCGACAGTCCTTGCAAAAGGACTTTTCCTGCTTAAGTACAGTGTCTGCTTGCAACGACTCCGTTTTGAAAAGAAGAGAGTATGGCGTGGTGGTCATGGATGTGGCTTATGTGGTCTCAGAGCACCGCAGACCATGTGAATTACACCATAACGAATGATGGTGGGACTAACACGTGAGCCAAATACGCGCTGGCAACATATTACCAAAGTGTTTTGGATCAGTACGTTGGAACGCAGAGAATATGCACAAGAAAGCATAACGGCACAATTTTGAACATCGAACTCTATGTTGCATTCCGGACTATTCACAAGACGTGGTAATACAACCCAGACCGGGCGAGATTTGGCTAGATAGAAGAAGCAGCTTATAGGACGGACAGATCGCCAAACTTCTCCTATGCGGGTATTAGCATGTACTCTCAACACACCATCGCCTCGGGCCAGACTTGCCTTGTAGCCCGGAACGGCCCAGCGACCCTTCGACACAAGCTGCTCGGTGCGCTTGTCGATGTCAGGCTGCGCAGCCGCGACCTCGTCCTGTCATTCATCAGCCTCCGTCGCCCATCTCAATGTCTTCCGAGTATACGCACCACAGTCAAATCAGCAAATGGCCTGGCATCCTCAATGTTCTTCAGCGTCTTCTCCAGATCGCCAAGCTCCTTGTCGACGACGCTCTTGGTCTCCTCGGCGCTCTTGAGGGCCTGCGCCTCGAACGCCTCAATGGCCTTGATCTGTCTGCCTACGTCGTACGTCTGGGGCTTGAAGGCGCTGAACTGCTTCTCGATGTCGTCGATGATGGCCTGATTCTTAAGAAGGCCGCGGTAGTGCTGGAAGTCAACCGTTTGCGCTTGCTCGGACAGGACCGTCACTTTGCGGCGCGCGTCATCGTTGCGCTTCTTGAAGGATTGCAGGGCGGCGGCGGTGTTGCCTTTGAGGCCCAGTTGCTGACCGAGCTTGGTCCAGTCGAGCTTGAGGGCGGCGCTTCGCTGTGAGGTGTTAGTCTTGGTCGTCTAAATTTGCGGCTGCCATTGCGGGCGGTTCGAGGTTGGAGACGCCGCAATTGAGCTGTCGGGAGCTTTGGTATGCGCAGACGAGGGGAGGGAACGTACTCCGACGGCCATTGTGATGGATGTGATGGGGTTGTGGGGATGTGACCTTGTTGAAGATTCGACCTCACCATCCCCCGAGATGCCGCTTCGGTGCCAAGACCGGACTTATGTAAGCCATCAAAGCAGATCAATCACCATGTATGTCAATGTGCAGATTGGGGTTCAACAGTTATTGAGTGTGACTCAAAATTCTGGAGTTGTACAATCACGCTTGATGCGATTCTCGAGTCAATGTCAGGTCAATTCACGAAGTGTAGAAATGGCGCATAGTCTCTGAGCTTTATTTTGTGTCTCTTGACATGGGACATGAGTGAGCAGCAGCCTAAGGCTCCGCGCATCTAGTCAGCCATCATATTCAGCGGCTCTCAGCCTGCAGGTGACTATATCGAGAGAGCCATGATGGAGTTGACGATGTCGTTGTCGTTCTCCTTGAGAGCCTTGACGGCCTTCTTCCGCGAGACGCTAGCCTGCTGCATGACGAGCTCGATGTCCTTGGCCTCAAGACCGGAGTCATCGACCTCCTCATCGTCATCGTCCTCCTCCTCGTCCTCTTCTTCCTTCTTGTCTTCGACGGCCTTGCCCTTGCCCTTGTGGTCGTGATCGTGGTCATGGCCAGAGTGGTCGTGGGAGGCAGCCTCGGCCTGGGCGAGTTGCTGAGCGGCGGAAGCCTGGGCCTGAGAGTTCAAGTCCTCAATCTTGGCCTCACCGAAGATGCTGGTGCGGGGTTAGCCGGTGTTTGAGCAACTGTGGGCACACTTACATCCAGGTGTTGCTTGAGGGGGACTTGTAGACGTCGGGCTGGTTGATGACGAAGAGGATCTGTGTCACATATTAGCCCAAGTCCTCGTGAACCTTGATGCTTCGCTGTCTTGCTGTTCCAGCTTCCCCTCCCCCACGCGGGCTGCACTCACGTTCTTTGGTCGGCGGAGCGTGACGCGTGTGATGCCGTCAATGTGCTTCAGACCGAGCTTGGCGATGGCCTTGCGAGCCTTCTTCTCGTTGCGCGAATGGACAGCGACCGAGGCGCCCGCGGGGATGTTGGCCTCGCCAGCCTCCTCGCCCTCGGATTCCTCGCTGGATTCATCCTCCTCGATCTGGACGTTCTTCTTCTCGGGCTCGTCGGGCAGCTCTTCAATGCGTGGGTTGGCCATTTTGAGAGATGTGGGTGGCTGTTTCAAAGTGGTGGTGCAGCAGTTCGAGGTGCGGTTGCTTCGCCAAGACTATGGGAATTTGTAGTGGTGGGCGCTCTAGCTTTAGCGAGGTAGCTGCGAACGACGCCCATCACCACTCTCACTTGGTGCGCAAACAGCCTTGAATATATAGGGACAGGTCATGCTTATAGTCATTACGGGTATCAATTCGTCAATTCTAGCAGTGGTCTGTGTTTTCATGAAAGTGTTGATTAGACCCTCTTCTACATGTGGATGCATGCGAGAGCCGAGTGAACCATCCCATCCGAATTGCACCGTGCCAAACATTGGACTAATTCATTCGCCCGAAATTCCAGGTCTTGAGTTTTTGAATGCCTAGAGTCGCCCTCGAATGCTCATGAAAAATGCACATCATGCCTCGCCGTCCCCTGCATGCAGCGACCACACCACATCGTGTCTCCCGACAGCAGCTGGAGGGCTTATGCCTTGGCGCTGGAGCGGATCTTCGCGAAGGTCTTCTGGACCTCGTAGCGAGCCTGCAGTCTGTTAGTCCTGGTCTTCCTGCGCGCATACTGTGTACTGGGACACAGCACACAATCCTTCTAGCAGCAACATACCTGCTTCCTCATCTTCATGACCTTGAATCGCTCAAAGTCGTTCAGGCCCCGCCTCTTCTGCATCGCCGCGCGCTTCTTCGCCCATGCGCTCTCGTTGAACTTCTGGTCGACCTTGGCCTCCTCCCACTTCTTCGCGACGTGGCCGACACCGGTGGCGCGGGGCAGCTTGGGGATGACGATGGGGGTGAGGGAGAGCTTTGCGAGCGCGATCTCCTGTCGGGGGACGGGGGCGTCCTTGGAGGGACCATCAACAAGCACCTGTCTCTGTGAGCTCCTGTACAGCGTCCGAGTTGCAGGCCTTTCGTACGCGCTTGTGATCGATGATCTCGACGACGGCAGCTAACCGGCCCTCGTACTCGCCCTCGTTGAAGAGGACTACACGGCCGACCTCGACCAGCCTCCACTGGCTCGTTGTGATAGTTGCGTCACCCATTTCGTCTGTATGTGCTGCGTTTCAATGTTAGGTCGTGGAAAAGAGTGTGAGGGAAGTGTAAATTCGTACAGGTCGGAAATAGATGTCGGTGATGTTGTCGTGAAGTTGTCTGTTGTGCGGCCAAGGCGAATAATCGACTCCGAAGTGCGGTGGACCGTGCATTAGCCACTAGCGTTAGCGAGCCGACCTTGCCTTGAAAAGTTCGCGACTTCCTCGACTCTGCTTCCTTACACTCACAAACAACTTCGACAACCACCTGCACCCATTGTCGCATATAGCTTCAGCATCCACGATCATGCCTGCGATACAGAATGATCCTTCTGTCGCTCTGCGCCGTGCACAATGTTTGACATTGATCCGCTCACTATCGAGCCCGAATGCATCATCTCACTAACAGGCAGGCGCGACATGGCTTCCCGCTCTCTACTGTAAGTTCAACTATCCTCCTCTTCGATTCCACATCATCCAATGATGACGTAATTTGCGATTGAGTTCGCTGTCGGAGACCCTCGCCGGGGTCTCGTAACGGCGGCGTATCGGTGACATTCCATTTCTTACATATTCTGAGCTTCCCAACAACCTCCGCTTCATCTTCAGGCATTCAGTTAGGACCCTCGCTGACCTCAACAGAACCCAGAACCATGTCGCGACAGCTTGCGACAGCTTGCGAGCGGGCAAGCCAGCTAATCTCAGCACAGCACACAACAGCAATATTCTCTGTAAGTCTCAACCGCTTGCATCCCACCACACCCCCTTCCGATGATTAAAACATCATGCCTAGATAGTAAATGATCCATGGATATGATTTACGTCATGTATACACACCAAGATCACTGAGGAAGAACACATCAGCCCATCATTGTCACATTTCCATGCGCGAGCAGTTGCTGACAAGCTTGCAGATTACCAGTTTTGGAGTGAGTGCATTTGGTGATCTGAGATTGCGCGATTGCACGATCTCTTATGAATGGCAGCGGGAAGTGAAGTAGCTCAAGTAGTCAATCTTAGATGATCCATCTCCACAACATCTGTCTTGATGGGTACCGGTATTGTGACGCTATATAGTCTCGATGGCTCTCTCTTCAATTCTCAAGTCGTACCCTTCTTGTAATCCTGCGTCCATAGTTCTTGTACAAGTTGATCAACAGCTCCCGTACGATCTCGATGAACCCAGTGCGCGTGTCGAACTTGCTCCCACCGTACGGAAAAGACACAATCTGTCTCCAGTCTGCCTGGTCTTCGAAGTAGAACTCCAGATCGAATGCATCTGCTTTCCGCAGCATATCCTTCAACACCTCGCCCTTCTCCCCGTGAACTTCAGCCCACGCCCACAACTTAGGGTCGTGGAAATCCAACACATCCTTTGACGTATCCCTCGCCAGGATCTGCGCATTGAAAAGCAAATGCCGCAGAATGTTAATGTCGCATCCACACTTCACAACCGCGTACCTCAGCATATCCGTCGTAATCGCCCTCGGCACACCCAGCAGCACCGCCAGACTCGCAACCGCGTGCTCACTCCCCTCTCTTATCGCCTCGCGCATCCCTATCTTCGCCATCTCGCCGCTCAAACTGCCCTTCCAGTCAATCTCGCCATTGAGACTAACCAACACATACAGCAACGAACTCTTACCCGTGGTCCAGGGCCCATGGAGAAGTTTCTCAGGCACATGAAATCCCTCTGCGAAACCCAGGTACGGAATCTTAGTAAACTGAAACGGCCACAATCCATCAAATTCCTTGACGCCCTTGACTTCAACGCCCGTCTTTTCCCACGCTTTGCCACGCAGTTTGATCATTGCGTCGTGTGCTCTCTGCACGTAGGCCAGGAAGAAGTCCCAGGTGAAGAAGCGGCAGGCTAGGAGTTCTGATTGCAGCGTGGGCTCGGATGTCTTTTTTCTGTCGCGGTGCACGGTTGTGTGATCCACGGTGCGAAAGAAGGACCGCATTGTGAATTCTAGGATCACGGCGCGGGAGGAGAGGCGGCGGCCGAGAGATGGCGATGATTGGGGGAGGGCGATGTTCATGCTGTGGAGAAATATCATTTCGAGAAGCTCTTGGGGGAGGCCTTGGAGGGTGGGCATAGCGGGCGTTGTGTCTTTTTTCTTCTTGGATTTGAGTAGTCGCTTGCTTCTTGATGCAGATGAGGATCGTGAGGATGTCGCTGGAGTGGTCGAATTAAACTTGAGTTTTTCGGTTATGAGCGATGCTGCGTGTTTTCGTTTCCTGCCGCGGATTGGAACAGGTGTGAGGTCCATTGGCTCTTAAGGTAGGAGTGATCAGGCAGCAGAGTTGAGTGGCATGCAGTGTGCTTGAATTGGGTTGGTGCATTCGCGTCCATGTCCTGCATTGGAGATCTTGTATGCGCCACAGAGCGCTTGGGCCGGGTGTGGCTTTGCCGCGGCCAGCAGCGCGGTTCTCAAACTAGCTTTGTGTTTCTGGGCCTCATCAACCACCATAACAACCATCTTCCACCACGTCGCGCACTGCTACAACAACCACAACGATTATAATCACACGGCAGTGAAACATGCAAGTCCACGCGGTGCCTGATTCGGAGCGCGCGTATGATTCGACGGGAAGGAGGCTGCCATGGGGATATGAATTCGCCGAGTAAGTGGTTATCCTGAGTGAAGCATTGTGCATGTACTTGTGAAAGAGCAACCGCACCTTCAAGCTATAACATCACTTTCAAAAACTACCCGTGGACGCGCCTCAGACAACAGTCACAACTCCCAATGGGCCTCCACTCTACGCCGCAACCTCACGATGCCTCGCGCACAAAAGCTGACATGTGGTCCAACAGCTTCGATAAGAACCAGCGGCGCATGCCCGAAGAGAAAGGCCCTTTTGGCAAGGCACGCAAGCGTGGAACGTCCCGTGCTAAGACACCCACAGCAAACAGCGCACTCGATGAAGCTCGGCAACTGAACGACAAAGCGATAGACAAGATCTTCGACCAGGTGAAGAGGGACGAGAGCAGCAGACGTTCCATACGAGGCGCTTCTGGTGCAGTCGGAGCCCTCCCACCGTCGGCTTCAGCACCAAACCTATTGGACGCCAGCGGCATGGGCGCCTCATTCCAGGCCGGCGCATCCACAAATACAGGGGCAAAGGAACCGAAAGAAGTTATCCTATACGGCTACGGCCATGATGCGCAGTGGGCCGCGATAGCGCACTTTGAATCGGTGTCGAATGGCCTCATCTTCGAAGAGTACGACCGCGAACCGTGGAATGCCAAGGCAGGCATGTCTTTCTCTGGCTTCAACGCATCACGCGCATCGTCGATGCGCTCTCTCAACAAGGCTTCGCTCCAGAAAGTAAACCAGTACGTGGGAGGAGACCACTGGATCAAAGTCACATTCGACTCAGCAGAGGCCGCAGAGCGCGCGTGCCACTACAGCCCACACAACATTCAAGGCCACACCGTCTTCGCCGAGCCATATCGAGGGACAGGACCAACCGGAGGTGACAAGCCGCTGCGCGCGAATGTCGGAGGCGCGCTATCACAGACAACATCGCCCAACACACTCTCCTCGGGCACGTTAGGCGGTCGCGACTCGTCAATAACGGCGTCTTCAGCAACAGTAACCGACTCCGTACCCGCATCTACCGGCAATCTCACACGCTCAAATACCACACCCATGTTCCGCACCGCAGGCGCATTCCCGCAAGACAATCTGCCCCTAGCTCCAATACCGCAAGCCCAGCCCCCGCAGACATCGTCCTCCACAACGACAACCACGACAACAGCGCTCAACCCTCGCTCTGCACGCGCAACACTCCGCCTCAAAGGCGCAAACGTCAAGCCCGCCATTTTCCTCCCGCAAGAGAAGGCATTCCTCCCCGCACAGCCGCGCTGGCAACAAACGGTCGGCTCGCTACCTATGATCGGATGGGTGTTTGGGTCGGGACAGGGCATAATCGGCGAGCAGATACCGCGCAAAGAGGACGGCAGCTTCGATGCAAAGGCTGCGAGTCTGTATTGGCGGGCATGGTATGCGGCAGATCAGTGCTTTGGGACCGACTTTTGCGGTGTGCGGGAAGCGGAGTATGATGATTGAGCACAGTTGGAGCCACTGAGAACGCAGGTTGGAGACGGGATGGTATAGCATTGCATGGCGTTTTCTGGATACTGCATGACGGCGAACAAACACTGAGCATGCGATATGCATTATAGAGCAATAATTGACAGACTTCAAAACATGACGTACGGATCGAGTTGTATGCAATGTGATTTCCTTGCCAACGCCTACGCCGGTGATGACAAAACATCTAGTGCGCGTAAGACAATCGTACATATACCGACTCCCCCATCCCGTATCCCCATATCCTACTTCTCCCATCCCACTTAACTACCCCCTCCCTCCTCTGCCACCCAGTCTTCGCCTACACATACTGGCTCAACCACCTAATCCCCTCGCCGTAGCCCTGCCTCATAACCACACTGCACATGAAGACCTCAATCGGCCTGATGCCCTCGAGCGGCACCTTGCCCTTGCCGGTTGTCTGATACAAACCGAGAGTAGCGCGCAGCTGGTCCTCGGACACGGCTTCTGGGTGGTCGATTTTGTTGCCGAGGATGACGAAGGGTGTGTTTTTGAGCTCTTCCATTGCGAGCAGGGCGTCGAGCTCGGCTTTGGATTCGTTGAGGCGCTCGTGGTCTTTTGCGTCGACGAGGAAGACTATGCCGCTGACTTCGGGGACTGCGTGGGGAGGGGGTGTTAGAAAGGGAGTATGTGTGGGTGTGTGGAAGAGTAGGACGTACAGTAGTCGCGCCATAGTCGGCGGGCTTGTGCGTGGCCTCCGAGATCGAAGGTTGTGAACTTGACGTTGCCTATCGAGAGCTCTTCGGAGGTGGGGTGGAGAGTTGGCTGTCTGGATGGGTGTTAGTTGCTGAGATGTTGGCTGGGCTACGTGGCACTTACAGAACGGCGACGCGGTCGTTCTTGAGCATGTGAAGAAGCCTAGGGCTGTTAGTCGGTGCCTTGGGAGGTGGCGTGAGAATCATACGTGGTCTTTCCGGCATTGTCACTGTAGCCTCGTTAGTATGGTCTCAAGATCTCGAGCAGGTGGTTATACGTACAGTCCAAGGAAGAGGAGCTTGGCATGCTGGGGTGTCTGTTAGCAGAGATCCTAAATATTTGGAGCGTCGAAAGTACCTTGTTCATCAAACCAAGCGAGGACAAGACATCCCAAACTGTCATGGTTTATCAGCATGCATTTATCATCTCTTCAACTCAGTATATCCGATGTCAACGCCGAGGCAGGTCGAAATGCAATGTGCCATGTAGTCTTCAGGTTGCGATAAGCCTGATTCCTGTTTCGAGCCGTATCCCAGACCCAACAAGTTCTGCAGATGCCCTTGTGTGCGATAATCGAGATGCTTATATAGGCGTAGTATGGCATGTATGTCATCGCGCTCGACATGCGAAAGTGATCGTGAACGACAATGAAAGTGGCACAACTTACACCTGTCGCGAGATCAGTAACACGTTCCAAACTAGATAGCAGGCAGACTTACCAATCAAGAATCCACATGCCTACGTTGAGTCTTTCTGTTTATGTGAGAGGTTCAGCTTCTGGTGTTGAGGTTGTGCAACTTATTGGGTCGTGGAGCGGTAAGCTGGGGTGAGGGAAGACGTTCGGGATCGAGGCGGCGGTCTTGACGACAGGGATCTGGAACTTGTCGCCGAGCTGACACGTGCGCTCATGTCACGTGTGCTACCTTGGTGCAATCGCTCCTTCGTCGCATCAAAGTGCATTCACTTTTGGAACAAAATTCATGGTCTTCTTGCGACTGCTACGAGCAGCCAAGGGTTTATTCATCTCGTAGCGTCATCTTTCCATCATCGTCACCACTTCTCAGTCTCACTCAAAGCCGCCAACAATTATCTGTACATCATGTAGCGTTGAAGTGGTTTAACTACTCCAATATCATCTTCTATGCTCCTTTTAGTATATTTGCATGTCATGATCACACTCCGACCAGAATGCATGATGTGTTGCCATGGTATAGCACTCTCGTAGCATCTTCCCCTCGCTCTCTTTCAAGCTCATTCACCACCCCAATTCTCGTGTCATACAAGGCGAGGCTCTTTGAACACGGCATAGGATGTTCATCGCGCAATCAGGGCAGAGAAGAATCTGTTCAACCACTTTCAATTCGACATTATGTCCATCAAAGTACTACCTAAGCTATATAACGATGCCAAAGCAAACTGCTGCCTCATGCTAAAGTGCGCCAAACCGCCCAATGCCGGTAATATATACATGTCTAAGGAGTGTTCATGAGTGCATGCAATCGTTAAGGAATGTCGTTAGGAAACCCTTCTCTTCTTCCATCATTATTAGACCAAAGTCTTTTTCAACCCGCGCAGAGATTATGCAGAGGAAGAACGCTAAGCGCGAGACCGTTCAAAAGGAGATGCTTAGAGCATAGCGAAAAGGCCGAGGAGACCGGCCAGGAGAGCACCAGTGGCGGCGTTGCCAGTGGCAGCGGCACCAGTGAACTGCGCAGGGGCAGAGCGGGTGGCGTTGGGGGCAGTGAGGTTGCCAGTGCGGGTAGCAATGGGAACTTGAGGCTGACCATCGCTGATCTGAGAGACAACAGGCCTTGGGGTAACGACGGGAACTTGGGGCTGACCATCAGAGATCTGAGAGACGACTGCGCGGGAGGTGGGTCTTGGGGTGCCGACTTGAGGCTGGCCGTCAGAGATCTGAGAGACAACGGGTGCGGGAGTTGGCCTTGGGGTACCAGCTTGAGGCTGACCGTCAGAGATTTGAGAGACAACTGGGCGGGGAGAGGAAGCTTGGGGCTGGCCGTCGGAGATCTGGGAGACAGCAGGTCGCTGAGAGGTGGCCTGAGGCTGACCATCAGAGATTTGCGAAGCACCACCCTGCCTGACAGCGGTGATGTAAATGGGGATGCACTGTGCACCAGTGGATTGGCTGTACAGGTTGTAGAAGGTGCCAGACAGACACTGGTACCAGATAGCAGTGGAGCCGAGCGCGAGGGAGCCGTTGTTGCAAAGGGAAAAGCCAGTTGATTCACGGGCACCAGCCTGTACGGGGGCATCGAATTGGAACCTGCAACGTTGTTAGTAAGAAATCATCACAGTGCTATTGTATGGGGAAGCTTACTGGTAGTTGCTGGCGATGTAGCCAGTGCGACCAGCCTGGTCCCTCAGGTTACCGTTCTGGAGGGAGAGAGTCAAGACACCGGCGAGCTGGCGAGTCTCGAGATCACGCTTCCTAGGGGAAGTGACATTGACGGTGGAGATCTGGAAAGTGCCAGAGGTGGAAGGCTGGCAGCCAGATGGAGGAGAGCTCTGAGCCAGAGCCGCACCGGCAAGGGCAAGGACAGCGAAGGACTTCATTTTCAGAAGATATGTCGGACTGTGATGAGGTAACGGGTGTTGAAGGGTGCTGAGAGCGAAGGTTGAAAACGAAGGATAGACTGATGAACGAGGTATCAGTCTTTTTCAATTGACAACTGCACAGGACGTATTTGAGACTTGTAACCACGACAACGGAGAGTGTGAGACGGAGTAGAGAAGTAAGCGGAAGGTAAGACAGCTAAATACCAACACCCAGCCATCTGTCTTAGTTTATCGACCTACCTCATCGAACTAATTACCGCGGATCGGACTCGGACAAAGCGTAGAGAACAATAGCGAAGCGAAGCGCAGCGCTCTGGCCAAGCCAGTAGTGATCGTCTCCTCGCGTCAATGCAAATCCATCAGCTGCCTAGTCTGACGGTTTCCGCTACCAAAGTCGAGGCTGGACGGCGCTGAGCTTGAGCGTCGCTGCGTAACAACACCCTTCTTTGAGCCGCCCTTCTCTCATTGGACAATCCATTCACCCGACCCCTCCTCGTCAGCCCCACCACCACTTGCGAGGCGCAGAGTCAACAATGTTCCCGCCTCTTATATGCACTTGGCTCTCGTAATCCTTCAGCCATCCCCGGATTTTCTGTTGGAATCTGGTCTGTGTGTAGTTCGTGTGCACGAGCAGGCGTTCATTGCCATTCTTTGCAAGATTTGACGGATCATTGACGTCGTACATGTATCAATTTTGCACGCCTCTCGTTCGTTGTTGAGCTGACCCGCGGCACGCAGATTCTTAGCTACCATGGAATCTGCAGCCATTCAGCCCACCTCCTCCTAGGAGAATCTAGCGCTCTCTTAAAGCAATTTGTATGCAACATGGATGGCGCGCTTTGCGTTCGGCGGCCAACACCGGAAGGTCATTTTCCACTCACAGCTCAAAGGCCATTCGTCAGGAAGGCACGCCGATCTGCAGGTGCTCTATGGTGGGGAGGTAGTTCGCTGAATTGGACTATTGAGTGACAAGGATGGACAAGACGGGATTGGTGTTGAGGGATAAGGTGCTCTAGTGATGTCAAGACTTGCGTCCCAATTAGGCGAAGATGCTTGCCTGGCCATAGCGCGCATCTGTGGGGAAATCGTGGCGGCGGCCGGTCATGCGTCCGCGGCAGCACAGTTCGCTGCAAAACGCTGTGAAAAGCTTGCAGAGGTTGGCGAGAGTGGTTGCGATGGGAACGCAGATGCATGTACACGCACCTGAAAGGCTGGCAGCGGGAAGGGGACCAGTCGCAAACCTAACGAGTGGCACTAAAGCGCCGTAAGCGGATCGTGAGATGGAGAAGTGGAGTCAGTGAAACTTCAAAAAGGCTTGGACGGGTGCCGGATGCCGATTGTCAAGCGGGTGGTGGTCTCTATGGGCCGCGCGGAAGTAAGCATTTGACGTCACGGCGCCGAAATCGCGGATCGATTTTCGCCGTGTCTCGCGCTTGCTGTGTAGCCTCATTGGGCTGCCAATATCCTCATCTTCGATCTCAACGTCCACGTATATGCATGCTACATTTCAGGGCGTCTTTTGTCGTCCAGAGAAGCGAGCATGCTGTTTTCAAAACTTTATTGCCACTCGAGTGGGATTCAGCTGATCGTCCAGGCCTAATTTCTCAAGTCCACAACCACAAATGCATTGGTGACCCGCTCTCACGATATCCCGAGTCAAGGTCAAGCAATCCTTAACTCTTGGTGTTAGGATACCCACAGGCTCGGTAATCGCGATGTTTGCCGTCAGCATCGTTATGACGCGCTTCCAGATACTTGGACACTTGGACACTGCAGGGACTTTGCACGCGGGTGTCTGTAACCCAAGAGAGCAGGGTCCTGGGTGTCGGGAAATATACACATGGACATGATCGTCGCGGGGTATGGTATTCTTGCGAATGTCTGTCTGCAGATCTCGACGATCGGTGTGATCAGACTTCCTCAGTACCCTGGTAATTACGTCGTGCAGGGTGGTACATCACCTTTGCATCGCTCAAGGAACTTGTCTTTGGGTAGAGGCAACTCTCATCATTAGCAAAGTTCATCGCATGCACCCATGGTAGTCGAACGTACCCAGGTAGAACGCGCTTGCCTGACCTCCCAACAGTGCACGGTGGTGAACATTCATAGTCAGTCGACAACACTTGCTGCTGCCTCATGTAGTAAAAGTAATGTATCATACATTTTTCCTATGGTATATCGTCGTCCGTCTGCCATCATTAGGCTCTCTCTCCATTTCCAGCGCTCCAACGACTTCCAATGGTATAATTCTCATCTTCGTCCCTACTTTACGACTTCCACTCTCCAGCTCTCTTAACACCTCCAGCGACATCGTTTGATCCTTTCTCGATTCCATTTGTAACGTCCGTCAGACCCTTAGCGATAGGTCTTCCGGCAGAGCCCGTTGCACCCTCGAGAGTCTCGCCGACACCTCGTCCGAGAGCGCCGACTACACCTCCCAGGGTGTTGGTCACTCCACCAACGGTATTGCCCACTGTCGAAGTGACGAATTTGGCGCCTGCAGTCGCTCCGGATTCTTGCTGACCGATAGGCATAGTGGTGGTTGGGCTGAGGTTGGTATTCGGCGCGTTGGTTGTTGGGTGCTAGTGATATGTGGAGTTTAGAGTTTTGCGTAAGTCAAAGTTTGAATCCAAGTTTGGGGCTAAGGTAAGTGTAGCGTTGCTGCAAGATGGTGCTGTTTTATGTTCCTGTTGCTGAGCATGACGTCACCGATTTTCGCTTGGTGGCTGTGAAGCTCGACATGCGTTGCCATCTTCAAGTTTCAGGTTTACATCCCTGACTCAATCAATATTCGGTCCTCCATGAACAACAGATGAGCAGATCGATATTCGACAGTTGTAATAAGCGCCTTCAGCTTAGTCGTCGGCTCCATTCTCACCTGGCACCCGTGGACCTTTCTGGATATTCTTCCAATGTTTACACATACGTAGTACGCTTAGTATGCTATAACTGTAGAAGTCTACACTCCATTCGAATTGGTCGGCCCGAGATGTAAGGAAAGTGTGCTCAAACAGCTCCCAAGGTCCTTTTCATGATGGGCTACTGACCTGGTTATTCTATCTAACTGTAACGTCGCTCACGCTTGCAGTGGTTGTGCTTGCTTTCATCATGGTCTGTTACGTTGCTGTTGAACTCCGGTTACCTGTCGCTACGTCTCGAACCTATCGCTATTTGTTTGGTTTCGTGCATAAGAACCTTGGAAGTGTCTAGATTTCGCTTACGCGCGAAAAGATCGGTGGTCGGAACTTCGGGCGGTTCATCCAACGGGCCAGGAGGAAGCAAGGCCACCACCACTGGAAATACGCTTTGTCTCATTGGTCACAGAACACAAATACAGCAGGAAGACGGGGCGCATCGGAGTGGACTCATGATGGGCTCACTGCATTGTAACTTTGGAAGCTAACGGGTTGCATTGACAACAGTTTAGGGCTACAAATGGCTGCCTGGCGAAGATGTATAAAAGGTCATCGTCCCGCTCGCCGAATTCGCAGCTAAGACCGTCAGGAAACCAAATTCATACTCCTTCCGCATGCATAGCCACCCACACGCAAATAAAAGAGCCCTGCTTTAAGGGAGCGAATATAACTTCGGGACTGTCCCAACCTGGATATCTTGAAAATAAATATGACTTCTCTATTTCCACATCCAACCTACGCGGAAGATCAACCGAGGGCATCTGCAATCCTCTACTTACACGTCATACGCGCATCTTCAATGACCTTCGCCTTCTTCTCGCTCGCCCAGTTCCCTTTCACGCTTCTCCGGAACAGTTACCGCAAAACGTCAACCAGCATTTCCACACTGGTCGCGAGAACAATCCAAACATCTGGTCGTGCTTTTGTTATAGGCAGTGTAGTTGGTGCACTCGCGACTTGGGGGCGTATGCGCGGGCGGGAAGAGATCGAGTGGCAAGATCGAGCATGGAGAATATTGGAAAACGAAGGCGAGGTGAACACGGATTGGGCAGTCCTAACGGGCGCTACAGGTGGAGCTTTAGTTGCGGCGGCGGCGGCGAGAAGAGGTGCGATGCCTGTGAGCGTTGGGCGGGCGATGCTTGGTGGCGCTGGCGCTGGGTCGTCAGTGGGCATACCTTACATGATCGCGACGTTTGCGAGGGGAAGAAAGCCCGCTTGATAATCTAGGTAGGAGTTTAATTCAAGAAACGTCAAAAGCAACAGCAAACTCATGTGGATAAGCTAAGGCTAGGTGTATTGACAACGTTTTATGATTACCCATTTCACGACCAAGACCTAGAATCTGGAAGCTATATATAACTATCACGCAATGTCTACTACAACAACAGTACCCAGCTATGTCCGATAGGAGAATGCCTTCATGATAAATGTATGGACTCCCGCTAAATCTGTTCTGTAGGCACTCATCTTGCTGGTCTATATTTTCCGGCCTATATTCACTCTCCATTCCTCCGATGCCGCGAAAATCGCTATCGACAAGCTCTATAACACACTGACATCGCCTCCGCCATCATGGGTGTTGTCACTTCGAACTAAGCTCCAGTCGCGACCTCAGTCACCTCACGATGTAAACAGGTTTTCAGATGCTGATTGCGAAGCCCGGTGTCTCGCGGTGTGATGAGTAGACGGAAAGACCGCAGAAGAAAGGATGTGGTGGATGAAATAGACATCTGGCGATCGGTATGAGCACGCGGAATCGCCCTCCCGCCATAGACCTTTGGCTGTAGTCAAAAGAGATCAACTGCCATTCAGAGCAACTTCAATAGTAAGTAAAGGTAACAGTTGATAAATGCCCTGTATTGTTCGTCCATGACGAAGCGGTAGTGTTTACTTAGGTATCTGTATTGCGTGGTAAAGCATAAAATCAATTGACTTCGTTGATTACTACACCCTTTGAGCATGAACGGCCAACCTAAGTAGGACGTGATGGGTATTTTCTCTGCGATCACGGTTGAAGTTGGCCTTCGGTGGGTGACTATTTTGGTGGCTTGGCGGTTGACTACCGGTAGTTTGTGCTGCGTAGTTCCTTCCCTCGACGTCTCCATCTCACTTCATCTCACCATCACGGTAGCCGCCTTTCGTTATAATTCGGGAAATAACCGAAATATTGGCCTCGCTTGGGCTGGACAGATACGATGTGGAGGCCTCCGTGCAGCATCGCTTCCACCTGGCGGAGGATCTTGTCGGCTCGAGGCTGCCCACGGCCATCCAGTATATAGTACAGATGTGCAGTTTTTGCTGGAAGCTACCATCCTCAACCCGTTTGAGAATGCTCCGCAGAGGAATCTTAAAGAGCCAGCCAATTGGGTGCATCGTTCTCATCATAGCACAAAGACTGGGGTGGTCGAACCGAATACGAGAGCACACTGGCTGGCCCCTTGCATGACGGCGTTCCCACTCGAACGCCACGTGCCTTGAGCGTCCCAAGTAATGTTACACAGGACGCTGTGTGAGCAGTCGCAGCAGCGGCATTGTTTGTTGGGACAACACGCGCAATAGCCGAGATGAGTCATGTCGAACACCAGAACGGTAGGTCCCCTTGGGCGTACACCAGAACGTCAAAACCCCAGATGGCAATTTTTGGAAAGTTAGTTTCCATCTCAGCTTTAGATGTCTTTCGGTGTTCTGGGAAAGCTGCCGCGGTTACCGAATTGCGGGGTGATACTACATTGCGTGGAAACTGTGGGGAAACTTACCACGATGTGAGTGACAGGGGCCGAAAGCAAAGCAACGCGACCATTTCTGGACATTTGGTAGGTCGGTCCTGACTTCAAATGGTGACAGCTGGGGCTGGACTTATCAAAAGCCATAATCCTGGAAGCTGTTTCAGTGCAAGCGCCGCCGATCCCTGCATGGCAACGGGGCATGATGGTTCATGTTCTCGGCCTGGATAGCAAAACCAGATTAATTCCTCCTTGCGGCCGGACTAAAAGCACCCCTCTTTCCTTGTAGTATGCTTCAAATACATTTTCCCGGCACCCCAAGATCCCTTGCTAATATACCATGCCCTTCGGTTTTTACATCGACATCAGGAATCCCATCATCACGCAATGACGCCGCAATACTTTCGCAACGCTTTCCTCTCCATCGAGCTATTCGCAATCATTGCGCATTGTGCCCACCTCAACTACTCTGGCGAAGCAGTAACGACGCGGTTCTGGGATTGCTGTAAACCCTCTTGCGCGTGGAATGGAAAAGCAGACGTCTCGAAACCAGTGTATTCATGTAGCATCGACGACAAACCGACCGACATTCTTGCTGGTACTGCGTGTGGTACAGGCGGCACAGCGTACCAATGCTCTAATCAACAACCATGGGCGATCAACGATACTCTTTCGTATGGATTTGCTGGGGCTTTCATCATGCCAGACCTGACGCACGGGGGCATTGAAGGTGCCTGGTGTTGCGCGTGCTATCAACTGGACTTCACCAGTGATCCATTACGAGGCAAGAGTCTTATTGTTCAGGCATCCAACACTGCGTACGACATTACTACTACGAACCGCTTTTCAATTGCGGTCAGTACTCTCTCTACCTGGACTTGACTGATATACAAGCTGACTTTTATGAAGATGCCGGGTGGCAACACCACTTCTCAAAATGCATGCGCCCAGCAGTACGGCGTGGGCCAATCCGTTTTTGGCTCAAACAACATGGGCGTTAGGAAGAAAGAGGACTGCCAAAATCTCCCTGGACCATTGAGAGATGGCTGCAACTGGCGGTTTGATTGGTTCAAAGATACAGCATTTCCAACGTACTTTATCACCTCACGGTTGTCAACATAACACTGACATTATACAGTGCAAACTTCAAGCGTGTGGTGTGCCCCGCGGAGCTCACACAAAGATCGGGTTGCGCGCGCAACGATGACAAGGTTTTATCAGGCGAAGTACAAGCTGCAGCACCCAGCCTCTCCCCAGGTCTCTCGATAACAACAGCATTCGCCGCCATGATGCTCGGTGTACTATCGATATAGTATCGGTGACGACGCAGCATGTCAACTCTCTCTAGTATCGATACGATCGACATTCTCTTCCATCTTGGTCTTCCCTGGTCCGGCCGAGGCAGTTTCGTCAGATGATAGGACCGCCCCGCTCTTCGTCACGCATGCATACCTAGCAATAACACGCCAGCAGCAATTCCGCGACTTACCGCGTCTTGGATAACGCGTGGTAATATCACCGCAATTATATGGCCCGGAGCGACCGCTGCGTACGAGGCCTTGATGTTCATGACTGCAATCTTTCTTCTCTTCACGCTCTCGTTGCCCAATGCAATGAGGCAAAATGTATGTCACAATGATTGGATCTGAGACATTATGTGTTTGACGGCGTTGATTTCCTGTCGTCTCCACGATATTTTTTACTTTGGGTGCATGTCTCTGCTCTGTCTTTGACTGGAGTTTGAGGTACCATCGAGCATTCTCATGACACTCGTTTGGTCTGAGACTCAGCATTTTGGCGGGAGAGTAGTTTGGTGTGGATCTGAACGGCAGCTGTAACGGTACAGCCATGGGATTGGTGGTGAAACAGGTGTTGCACGAACTTAGCGGGCGTTGTGACCTCCGTTGCACAGCAAAAACATCACTCCTATCACTGCTTCTCCACCACCACCATTTCAACGCTCTTACGCGAGATACTTTCATCAAAGCTTCTGACCACCCAAACACTCAAATTTCACACAATTATGCCACGAAGGTCGGCGAGCTCCACACGATTCAAGCCTATTGCACCCTGTTCGCAAGGCTCTTTTCACTTCTGTATTTTCTTGCTGCCCACATATCGTCTTGCAGAATACTATTCATTTAGGCAAATGAGTCCGCCAGCACTGATTGTTTGGCTGACGGATGCTGGCGTCCGCGCCAAGCATACTTTATCCATATCACCCGCCGAGGGGTTGCAAAAATTGCAACCTTAACCTTACCGATCGCTCACGGGCAAATTGTCGGCAAGCGCGTGAGTTATTGGAAACTGGTAGCGAACCTCGCTTCGTGCGCCATCGCCGGTGGTAGGTGGTACGATGCGGAGATGGCGTGTCTGTACGAATGCTTCGCTTACGGTTGACGGATGGTACAAGGGGAGTTTCACGGTCAGTGCCATGATCGATTAAGGGTATCATCGACACTCAAAACTCTATAGTACTTCTTGATACAGAATATTAAGGTTCCAAGGTTTTGTGAATTTCAGAAGATCCTGACGGAGGAATTATGGACGACCAAGAGGCAGCCTTCCATGCCTCACAACAAGCTAAGCTACATCGCATGAAGACGTTTTGCCTTCACATGCTGCGGCCAACGCATGTGGCGCGCCCAGAGCGCATCTCTGGCGGTCGAAGTGCAGGATCGTGGAGCATGGAGCCAATATTCGATCGCGAGCACATCCCTGTTATAATGGTCATACCTATCACAATAGCAAAACCAAATGACTATCTGTCAGGCAGGCAACTTGACTAAAGCCCCTTAAGGCAAAATTTTCATCCAGACTTATAGCGGAGCACGAGATTTCTGCTATTGACTAACTAACGTAATTCTTCCACGCCTTGGGCGATACCTCCGGCGCGATGCTGATGTTGCAGTAGTCTCCCGCAGAAACGTGGCCAGCACCAGCGTGACCAAACATGCCTTTCCCCCTGCAGTAACTAGCCTGGTCTTTTGACACGGACGTTGGTGGGAGATCGACTGAGCTGCACCCCGGATCCATTTTTCGCAACTACAGGGGTGACCCTTTTGCGGAGTGCGGGCCTCCGCACCGGTTGAAGTGTGGCAGCCTCTCTAGTGGGGAAAGTGTGTAGCCTCAGGTAGACAGAATGCGGACTTGTGGTGGTCGAACGGTGGTAACGATCCCGACGAGCGAGTGCCGGCAGGTCGAGAGAAGCTGGGGACGATTGCTGGGGTAACGAAGTGACGTTTGTGAAGAGGTACATGTGTACTAAATTTCGAAGGTAGCGTAGAACGCAGAAAGCTTGGAAGACGAATGAAAAGTCGAACTTTGCAAATTGTTAGCCCTTTGAAGTGACGTTCTGTCCACCGGGCTTCACATAGCAGTAAACACCACGATTTGCTCATATTCTTCATTATGTTGCTATGATAATATCATATCTTGGGGTATGGGTATATCTCATCGTCATCATCATCTTCGTCTTCAATCCCTCGTAACCTGCATGGAGCCACTGGTGTGATTGGACTCGTGAGTGTCGCCGTCGAAAATCTCCTACTATCACTCCTTGTTGGACTTTGTGGCGGACTATCCAGATCCATACTCTTCCATCCCATGCCGACCTCCTTACTCTCCACAAGGGTTGGTGCACTACCCAGGCTACCAATACTTCGTACGGTTTCTAGCATGTCACCCTTCTCGCAGGACCCGGACGATTGGTATCGGTCCTGGCTGTTTCTTCTCGAGCGCGGAAAATATGAGTTCTTCTTGCGGTAATCGCCCGTGGTGATGAGTCGTGGTGGGAAGTCGGGTCGTTGTTGATAGCCGTGCTGTGGAACATGGGGAATTCGTACATCTCCTCTGGAGCGCGTCGCCAGACTTGAGGAAAAATCATCCTGTATGCAAGGGAGAACCTTCCTGACAACCCGGTTCCCACGGGCGTATCGACTGAGGTCACTCGAATTTGAAGTATTCCATTGCCAATCCCCGCGAAATTCTCGTTCTCGTTCCACTGGGGTTGCTTTCGTGCGAAAATTGAAGACCCAACGCGTGACGAGTCCGCGCAATATGGGGATGTTGGCCACGATAATCGCAACATTGTTCTCGATATGATTGATGCAGAAGTCGATGGGATACGTCCAGTCGGGTTTGTAGAGAGTGTAGAGGCGGTCTCGGTACGAAAGGAAGATCTTCGCAGCACCGATCCCGGTAACTGCGAGACTGCAGGTGAAAACGGCCAGGACGACCAGGCGTGATCGCAATCGTGCGCTCATCATTCTCCGGACAATGATGAACGGAATAGGGAGAATGAGGAGATCCGTGAGGAGGTTGGCGCAGGTGACCCAGATGAGCATTTCGCCCATCCTGTGTCGGCCCATGCAGTGTAGATTGCCAAAAGTCCTTGGCTTCCAAGTGTTCCCGGTTTGTGGTGGACAAATAAAAATATAAAGAAACCAGGGTATCAATGCGCTCCCAATAGTGAAGGTCAAGATGGCATAGAGGACGCGCTTGAGCCATTCGATAACTGATCCGGCTCGGAGCAGAAGGAGGATTATCGATGCTTTGACAAGAGGTAGTATGGGGATGTTGAGGAGGTTGAAAGCCATGTTTACCTGCGAATGTTAGCTTGCAGCTTGAATAAGATAGGAGTAGGGGACATACGGCATAGTATTCATCGTAATTTGGCTCCTGCTCATTCCATGGTACCTGCCACACATGCATGCCGACGTGCCACATTTTGACATCTACGAGCTGTAAGCGACCAGCAAGTTAAAAACAATGCAAGTACTGACGTTTGTGTGATGGTCCGATGACGGCTATGGAGAGTAACAATGGTATGATTATTAGCCAGTCATCTACAAGCATGGTCAGCGCGAAGCGCACACGCAGTTGCAAAGTACTTACCCCAGCTTAACCTCAAATTCAGCTTCCGTCGGGTGTATATCCTCAAGGCGACGAAAACGGCGGCCAACGCTGGAGTGCCATAAATCACCCCCAGGCAGGTGAGTTGGAGAGGATAGGTAGGCATCTCGACAACTTGCTGTCCGCTTCGTGAAGAAATCGCGAAAACCACATCGCGCGCTCTTGTGGGTGGGCACTTCTCATATAATTGGCAGGGTCGAGGTGCAGCGACCCTGGCTCTCTGTGCCCAGGCACGGACAGCCGGCCATCAGGCTGCCCCCCGCAATGTGTATATTAACACCTGCTGGACCGAATAGACCATCATATCCCTCTCATTCGTCCTGCGGGCTGATCTGCCGTGTATCGCATTCACGTGGACCTGCTTAATAGCAACACTATACGACCTACTATTCCACGTATCCGCCATCTCGTGATGGAGGTGGTCTCGTTTCCCATGGTGCGACGAACTTGTTCTCATTTGTTCCGTCCACCTTCATCAAACCTCACACATGAAGTCACACCGCGGAGCGGTGGGCTTTCTTCCGGCGCCTTGGTACTAGCTTTTTTCCTGCGTTGACTGTCGGGCGTCATGCCATGGGCGTTGGAGATGGGGAAAGTGAAGGCTGTTTGCCAATGTCGCATAAGCGCTTGCCACCGAACATCATTCTGCAAGAGCAGAATAGAAGGCTCTTCGTGTTACCTCTTTTCCCGCCGCCACCATGAGCCTAGACATCGTCGATAATCATGGCTTGTCCTAGTAACCGATACCTATGCGAACGAATCTTTGCCCGCCGCTTAAAGTCCAACAGCCAATGGCGATGCGATTGTGAGATTGTATTCGCGCTGCGAACAATCCGGTGTGGGGCATCGAAAAGCCGACATGTATCAGACGATTATTTCCGTGGTGTCGAGTCACAAACCTAGAGATGCACCAGCAGGGCCAGTGATACAATGTGGAAATTCCAGGAACCATGGTGTAGCTCGGGTGGAGTTAGGATCTGCAGGTAACGTTTCGAGAATGCTGCAAGCCCAGAACGAAGTGTCCTTTGAGTAACGGAGGAGAGAGTGCTCCACAGCACGGGATTGGCGGACGAGATCCAGATCGTTCGCGTTTCGAATGACAACACAGGCCGTATGCCCAAGTGAGGCGCATAAGCCGATCGGGTACCATCGCAATATACCAACATTGCTGGGAAAAAGACAGGACGGACCATATATGACGAACACTTGCCGATTGCCTGTGCTAATATGTAATGACTCGCATTTAATCAGGGAGCATGCTAGATTTGTGAGGTCATCGGTCTAGGTGAAGACCAAAGCGAAGCACCTAATTTCGTGCAGTGTGCAGAAAGCCAGTCCTCTCTCGAGTTTGGCATACGTTTGGTACTATGCATACTGCAAGTTCGTGCGTGAATCTGCATATATGCATGGTGCTCTGACCTCTAACCGGGGGCGTTGCATCCGATGACAACCGGGGGAAATGCGACATCGTTCCCATCATGAGCGTCCAAGCACATGCACCACCATGTTGAGAACAGGAGAAGAAGCTATCAAGGCTTGCGACAGGGACCGCAGGAACGGAAGGAAATGTGTTGAGATGGATATTGGGCGAAGTGGAAGGCTTTCAGATTTAGCAAGCGTGTTCTCGTTTGCCGAGATGGGAGGGCCGTCTATCGATAAGAGTTCGACCCCACAAACCCAAAATAGGTATGATGCTAACCTGACATTTGGGCAACGCTCCTGAGGTCACTTTAAACAACATCAGATGATCTATACCACTCTAGACTCTGAACTTCCTCATAATTGAAAACGTGGTACTATATCTAGTACTTCGAACTCCTCTCAGGGCACAGCCTTAGTCTTCCGGGAACACTTGTTTCGCGTGAACAAATCTTAGCAACGCAATTATCCACAGTCTCGTAGGAAAAACTCACTCATAAGTCTTACGATATTCGAGCTTTCGACAGCTGTTTATTAGCATGTGTCGGACACTGAAAGACTGTCTCCATCTACAAGACCTTCGCCCCCCAGCTCCACCCCATCCGGTATTGGTTTTCGTGCTGTAGCACTACTCTGCCTCGACTTGTACTCCGTCCTTGCATTCCTTTCACCATCACTGCATAATCGAACATCTGACAGGTCTTGCACTCGTAATGGACGCCAGCAAGTCTACCAAACACGAAGTCGCTTCATCACCAATGCAGGATCGAGATAAGGTGGTCGAGATACGACAAGATGGCTTTCTTCTTGAGAGTAAAATAACCAAACTCCTTGTGTTTCCCGCTATTATCGCAACTACTATTGTAGGTAGTGTCTTGCTGGACAACATTCGGAGGAATAGGCATGTAGGCGATGCCTACTATGACAATATTGTCAACAATCGGGCGACCGTTCAGGTCCAAACCAGCACTGTACGAACCTTGATCAACTATGCAGCTCGATTGCATCTTGCACGACGCCCTACAACCTTGGACAATCTCAACGTATTCACATCGCTTTCGACCTCGGATATCAACTCGTCCGTACCCCCGGTGAGCCTCGGCGCGCTCTTGGTAACAACCGCCATAGCACTAGCGCCGACGTCCTTGTGGGTGGGTGCATTGACACCTGTTATCGATATCTTTTCAATCGAGTCAACGATGCAAGTTGCGACCCTCAAAAAAGCAACAATTCGTCTCACCTTTGGAGAAACATAAGCTGGTTCTCAGAGAAGGAGAAAATCAACGTTACTCAAACAGCAATGGGGGTCTTCACGTACGGGCCTGCTAGAGACCGTTTCAGTTTCTTCATCAACAGCGGTACATCGGCTTCAAATATTGAGGGTGGGTCACAACTAAATCGAAAAAGCGACAACTCGAACTACACGTACATTGGTCGATCTTTCGGCGTGGGATCCTCTGTTGGAATTCTCGATCACCATCTCCAAGAAAAGTACCCGCACATGACACAATATACTTTCAACGAGATTGGCTACAATACGAAGTGGACATGTGCGTACAACCGAAGTACAGTGGCAAGGTTGGAAAGGATAGACAATAACTCCTTCTTTGTGGTCAACCCGATACAAGGTGGCTACCCTGTCGCAGATTGGGGTTGGGATGCAGCACAGAATCCACAAATCACCGCTTCCCTAACTTGGCTGGGGGCTATGGATTCCGACGGAGCATGCACGCAAGACCACCCCGAGCCTTATAAATACATCTCCATCGTCGCAACGGACATTTACAAGGAGCTCAACGCCACTCAATGCTACGTGTCGTTCCAACCCACGAGATTTCTCGTCGACGTCGACGTGACGAATCGTCTTATCTTGGTTGCTCCGCACGAGACTGAAGGTGTGCAAATCATAGATTGCACTGGTACGCAAGCCTGGCGGGCATACGACACACTCTCCGCGTTGAGCATGGTCAGCACCACGAGCTATACGTCATCGATAGGCAATATGCTGCAAAGCAACATTTACAACGTCAAGCAACAAGCTCGTGCGAACGAGACCGACGCAAGGAAAGTTCTTCGTGGAATCGAGGAATCACTACAAGCCATCACCGATCAATATCTCTTCAGTGCAGCCGGAGTCCAGCTCATTATCGCGAACAACACTGGCCTCGCCACCGTCAGTGTCCACACACGAGGCTTTCGCATTGGGCAGCTAGGCTACATATTCGCCGTTTTAGTTGTCAATTTTCTTATACTCGCAGTCGTAGTGCTCGGCTCCATACGAACGCGCATGTGGCGCGGCTTGCCGAAATTGAACTTTGCCGATGTGAAGAGCGTGGTTGTCGCTGGAGCATTTGGCGGAGAAGAGATGTGGCGCAGAACACGTGCTGGATATGCAGATGTTGGTGAACGGTGGGTCGGAGACACGAGCAGCAGTATCACAGGCGCGATCAAGGTGCAGATTGTTGCGACGCAGAATGGAGTCGGACTAGAAGTGCGGTAGAGTGATTTGGGGTACAATGAGTAGCTTCTGTTCTATCTCAGTCTCTTCGACAATATGCCATTTACAGTGACGCGCGCAAACGAGCTTCCAAGCGCGCACGCGTCTCGCTCAGCCTTTACTTCTCCTAAACCCTCTCACCTTGATTTCCACACACCGAAACTCCTCAGTTGGTTGGGACACCAGCAGGTCGGTCTACGATTCACTCCGACAATTTCCAGGTCGGAAATTCGAGTCCGTGATAAAACTGTTTACCGATTTTCAACAGCTGCTTATATATACGGTTTGGTCTGTTAGATCTTTAACTCAAGGCAGGGGCAGCAGTTTTTTGCAGTTTTTTCCTGCATAGTAATGCATTATTATTGCTTAGTAGGAGTAGGATGTGAGGGTGCGCAATATCAGGAAGAGTTTCTTCTTTTGCATGTAAATAATAATTATTGCGAGAATTAGGATATCAGCTTACGTTAATGAGAAAGAGCACCTCTTCCTCTCTCTATATCTTCAAAGTTAGATTTCAACTCTAACAACCCGTCCTCCCTCCCTCGCTACCCCTCCTACCAACCCACTCGTACTCAAAAACACTACATTCTCTCCCCCTAAAACTACACTCGTCGCACCACTAACCGCGCCCCCACTCGCAACCGTCTCAACCTGTCCATCCACCCCAATCTTCACCAGCGCATCCCCTAACGGTCGCGCAAGCACCACGCTCCCATCCCTCCTAACCGCGAAATCATCTGGCTCCCTAACGTTCGCGCCTGAAGTAATTGTTTCAAATGCACCAATAGCGCTGCCAGTGTGCATGTTGATGCGCACGCGTCCGAGGAGGCTTTGTACTGAGTTTGAATAGTAGAGGTAGTCTTTATGTATGCGTACGCCATTTACTCCTAGCGGCAACGTGCTAGAGAGATTTGCGTCGAGGGTTGGATGCTCGAGGACGACGTCATACGCCTTACTACGCAGATCTAATTTCACAATGTTGCCTGCCAACGGGTCTGCTAGCAGCAGCGTATGTGGATTGATCAACGCAACGCCGTTGGCCATTTGCATGTTGTGCAGCGCGACGAGTTTGTGCACACGCGCGGGTCCGGTGGAAGTCAGGGCGACGGTCCAGATGGAAAAACTGCCCGGGACGATGCTGTTGGGTGGTATGGCTGTGCCGACTGCGACGGCGAAGAGGTCGTGCGTGGGGGTGAGAGATGTTATGCCTAGGACGGCGGTGGCGTTGGGGAAAGTGGCGACGAGGGATGAGGTTGCGGGTGTCGTGTGGGGGTGTACGATGTGGACTTGTGGGGTGCCAATGAGGGATACGAGGATGGAGGCGTTGCGTGTGAGGGCGAGGTTTTCAAGCCAGGTGCCATTTGGGAACTGATAGACTGTTGTGAGCTTTGCTGCGAGGGTGGAAGGCAAGAGAGTGGTGAGAAGGAGGAGCAGCTTCATGGTGAATACTTTTAGTGGTGTATGTGGTGAGGTTTGTCGAAAGATATCATGTTGTTCAAGGGCTAAGTCTTTATACTCGTGACGAGTCGCATAGCTTCGTAGCCATCGCAGCCTCCTTCATCCGCCGAAAGTTCGGAGTTCTTCGATTCCAACATCTCACCAGCTCAACCCAAAACGTCAAAACATACTAGCGCAATGTCTGTGCCCACGGAAAAGGGCGATCGCTGAGTAAAGGCCGGAGTTAATTCGACCAGAGAACAGCAAATCCGGACTTTACGCTTGAAACATCGCTTTATTGGTCCCTATTCGACTTGATGATTCGGAGTTTTGCTCGACAGCCGGAAAACCATCATTAAGCAACGATGATGACAAATGCGGAAAAGTAGAAAGGATGAGAAGGTGCCCAGATTCTATACTACGTATCCATCTATAGGTAGAAGTACAGGAAATAGACGTATCGATTCGATGCGGTCGTATATCTACTCCGAAAGAAATGTATGCAGGAAAGTGCGACAGCTGTAGTTTTGAACACTGTAGATAACTCTAATTCAGACGAAGGGCTAGAAACCTACAAGGCGCATAGCACCGTAGCCTACGGTAATAATGACAACGAAGGTAATGATGGATGCTGGAATGCCGCGTGTCAAAAAGTGCTTGACTTCGAGGTACCGCTGGCCTGTACGTGGGTCTTCCATCATGATGGCAGCTATGGCATGTTAGTACAATATATTCCAGTTTCGACGACAACGCGACGCGACAAGAAAAAGGGCAGCTTACTCATATTAGGGAAGCCACTGGTCGGCAGTCCCATTGCTCCACTAGCCATGAGTACCGATCCCATAACTAGGAGGTTTGGATGTGGCTGGTCCATCTGCTGACCAACTTGGTGAACAAGCGGAAGGACGATGAGGGCAGCGACCGTGTGGCTGATGAATGTGGCAACCACCAAGATCAAGCAGGTGAACACAATGAGGACGCTGTACAGGCTCATGCCTTCGACGCCGCTGGTGATCGACTCAGCAATGGTATGTAGCAGTCCAGATGAATTCACAGATTTGCCGAGCGCGAGACCACCAGCTGCGAGGATGATGATGGTCCAGAGAAAGTTGTTGAAGTCCTCCTTGGTGAGAATACCAGTGCCAAAGAAGAGAACGAGAGGGATGATAGCCACGACACCCATGTCGCCAAAAACCGACTCGAGCTGATGGCTGACACACCACAGAACAATGGTAACGATTGTGACAATGCTGATGAACCATTGAACGCCAGTGAACTTGTCCTTGAGTGGTCGGATGGGGACGATTGTAACCCCTCTGTTAATCTGGAAGGTTGCGAGCAGCAATCCCCAGATGAGCAAGATCGAAATTATGCACACGGGAAGAGCGATGAAGAACCAAACGCCCCATGATGGCTCAGGATCCATGTTCTGTAGCGCAATCAGGTTCTGAGGTGAGGCGATAGGAGATGCGGCACCGCCAATGTTGGACGATAGGGCGATACCGAGGAGTAGCGCTTTGGTCATATCGGAGTCGGCAGGGAGATTGCGAAGGATGGGCTGCATCCGTTAGTAACGATATATGGATAAAGTGTAAGATAACTGTGTACCTGAATGATTGAGAAGCACAGCACTGGTGCAGCAACATTGCTAATCCACATACTTGCAAACATGGCGACGAACATGTTGGTAAGTAGAACGGTCCTGGGCTTCGTTCCGGCCTTACTTAAGACGAAGGTAGCCATCATTTTCGCAATGTTGTACTTGGACAAGGCCGCAGCAATGGTGAAGCCTCCGAGAAGAAGCATTATGACGGGGGTCCACATAGCTGCGAAGACGTAGCTAGCCGCGCGCTTTGAGTCTAGTCGCTGATGAGTGTCATCGCTGCGTACGACATCTAGCGTGACTGCGAGGAATGGAACGAGTAGTGATGTTACAAAAAGAGGGATTGCCTGCAGCTGTTAGAATCCAGTGCAAACTCAGAGTTGCTGAACATACCTCGGTGGCCCATAACAGGCTGACAAAGATGACCATAGCCAAGCAGTTCTGCTGCTCCGGCTTCTCCATGATAGGCACGACCAGCAGAACGACGAAGATGGATATGCAAGCAACCAGCATCCAAAAGGTCCTGCTAATCAGCCACTGTGGGCATCGGTATTTTCCAATCGGCGTTGAAACTTCTTTCAGCTCCGATTCGACATCATCGCCTTGCCGCCGGATCTTACCACCAGTGGTGTCTCGTCCCAAAAGTGTCTGTGTGATGCCGATGTTCGCAGCTTGCGCTTTTCTCTCGATTCCAATCATTTCTCGCCAGACCGTGTTCCTCTCCCAAGTCACATGCTCTCGCAGATGCAGTCTCAGCTCACGCTTCGCCTCGGCTATGTTGTCCTTGGTGCAAAGGTGTGCATATGCGCTCTCGATACGGTCCAAGTTCTGCGTCAAGCGATCCATGGTGTCCTGCTTGAATGGATAAGCAGGGTATACGTATTTCTTGAGGTATAGGCTCTTGAGCTTTTTGTCCATGATCTTGTCATACTTCTTCAGTACTTTCTCGAAGCCAGTCTTGTTGAGCTGTATGAAGGACCGGAGCTCACACAGTGAGACGTATACGCTGACTGCTCGCTTCTTCAGCGACACTCCCTCATCGTAGAGTGCCGAAAATGCCATGTCGTTGTAATCGTCAAATGCGACGCTTGTTCTCCGCCGCGATGCTGAATACTGTGTCGACGCCCCCATGTCCTCGTCGGTGTGGGTACGCTGTCGCCGTATACGTCCGTCGGGGCTCTTCTTCCGTAATTGCGAGGTCTCGTTCGCTTCGTCGTCCGAGTCCTCGTCTTCTTCGACTATGTCATCTGCGTCTGAATGGCCGCTCATTGCCCGCGGGCGGCTGAAGCCAATCTGTCTGAAGATGCTGCTCTTTCGCACTCTGTGCTCTGGCGGCATGTGCGCCTGGTCTCGCTCGAATCCATCTGCGCCCTCCTCATACGTTTCCTCGTCCTTGAGCATGGCATCGAGCTCGTCGAAGATTTCGTTCTCCTTGAGCTGGTAGAAGGACGTGACCTTCTCCAGCTCAGTGTCGAGGGTGTTGGTGAAGGCCTTGTCCGGGTCGTCGATGTCACCATCGAGCAGCGGAGACGATTCGGGGTCCGGGTGCTCATGCTTCTGGTTGATCTGGGTCTCGAGGCTGTATATTCTGTAGTAGCACGTGTCAGCTTCGGGTCATTACTCTGGGAAGGGGCTCACGTGTCCGGACGTACTGCTTCTTGAGGTTGCTGTATGCGATGTAGTGGTTGCTCCAGTCGGGCACCGCATTGAACTGCAAGCTATGGGAGAACTTCATCTCTTCGGCTTCGCGAAGCTGCTCGAGCTTCTCCCGTCGCTTGCGATCCCGCTTGCTTCTCCTCGCTCCTTCCTGTGCGGTGTCTGTGCGCTTGTCTAGCTCCTGGAGCTCGAAAGTCTGCGTGTACTCGGAATCACGATAGCGGCCGAGGTTGGCCAGGATGGAGGTGGGTGGTGTTGGTGGAGGAGGGAAGGAACACGCTCACGGAGCGGAAGGCGCGATGGGCCACAGGCTAAGGCATGCGATGGCTGCGGGTCATGTGGAGTGCGGCATTCGGGGAGGGTCTGCGAGGCTTGAGGGCGGCGGTCGGGGATTGGTGCGGTTGGTGGTGTGCTTCTCGTGGTGCGCGAACTTCTTTCGGATGACGAAGTGCCAGGTGCCAGGAGCCAAGTGAGCATCCCACGGGCCTGAATCATTGGCTCTCCGCGCAGACTCACACACCTTCAGAGCAGGAGCGTCCCACTGCACAACACCACGAATATGTTTCACATATCACGAGCGTCTTGGCTATACTTTGAGTCCCAGAGACCCTCCGCGCTTCCGTCTTCATCACTCAACGTTTTTTTTTGAAGCATGCGAGTCCCGACGCCATCCATGCAACGATCCTGCAGGCATCGCCTAACCGACCCTTCGCCATCGCGGCTCATGTCCCCGCTTTCAGGCCTGCCAATCAACCGTGAAAACGTGTGAAGTGGCCAGTTTGCACATGCCGTCCCTCGCTGAGTAAGTGCCTCAAGACCGCGCAATCGGAACAGGAATCGCAACAGTACATCATGCATCACGGAGCAGTTGCAAGAGGTAACACATCTTTGATTTAGCTAGCTAGAGGCTTTCTACATTTCTGCTGATGACGTAGTCGTGCATCCATATGCAGAGCCGACGTTTAAACTATGCACGGGTTAGCGACTATCGTGAACCGGGACGGCACAGCACTTACATCTCAGATCCCAACCAATTTTGGGTCCCAGCTTGGGCAGCTCCTCGGCAACACTCTGGACGTCCTTGTCGCCTCTGCCAGAGACACAGATGACAACGTCCTGGTCCTTGGTCATGGTCTTTGCCAGTTCAAGGGCACCGAAGACGGCGTGGGATGTCTCAAGTGCAGGAATAATGCCCTCAAGCTGCGACAGCAGACGGAAGCCGATAAAGGCCTCGGCATCTGTGCAGGCAACGAACTTGGCACGCTCACTGTCTTTCCAGTTGGACAGTTCAGGGCCAACACCAGGATAATCGAGACCGGCAGAGACAGAGTGCGTCTCGCTAATCTGTCCATGCTTGTTCTGAAGGACGTAGGTGCGCACACCATGAAGCACGCCCTTGGTACCAGCAGAGAGGGTAGCACTGTGGCGATCTGTATCGATACCATCACCACCAGCTTCTACACCAAGAAGTTTGACGGATGGGTCCTTGGAAAAGGGGTAGAACATGCCCACAGCATTGCTGCCTCCTCCGACACATGCGACGACGGCATCAGGAAGCTTTCCACGCTTCTGCTGCATCTGCTCCTTGGTCTCGTTACCAATGATCGACTGGAAGGTACGGACAATGGTAGGGAAGGGGTGGGGGCCAATGGCAGAGCCAATGATGTAGTGCGTGGTGTCGAGCTTGACGACCCAGGCACGCAGAGCCTCGTTGACAGCATCACGCAGCGTCTGCGCGCCAGCTTCAACAGCCACGACTGACGCTCCAAGCAGCTTGATGCGGAAGACGTTGAGTGCCTGGCGCCTGACGTCCTCAGCACCCATGTAGATGGTGCACTTCATGTTGAACTTGGCGCAGACTGTAGCAGTCGCAACGCCGTGCTGACCAGCTCCAGTCTCGGCAATGATTTCAGTCTTCCCGAGTCTTCGAGCGACGAGAACTTGGCCAAGAGCATTGTTGATCTTGTGACTTCCGGTGTGGTTCAAATCCTCACGCTTTAACCAAATGTTTGCTCCTCCGGCATGCTCGGTGAGGCGTTCCGCAAGATGCAGATGACCCGGACGACCCATGTAGTCGTAGTACGATCTATACTCTTCCCAGAATTTGGGATCGTTGACCGCTTGATTGAATCCCTTTTCGAGCTCTGACAGGCAGTCCATGAGTGATTCGGGCACGTACTGGCCACCAAATTCGCCAAAACGTGGTGGATGCGAGTGCTCTTCGTCAAAGCCATCCGAGTCGGTATTCAAGGCTTCAAGCTGGTCCGCAAGGCCGGGACCATCAGGTGTATCCGCATCCGTGATAATCTTGTCGACATGCACGCCGGTGGGCTCCTTAGCCTCAGCCAATGCCTCCACAATGCCGACTTCGCGGGTGGTTGACCGGTTGCTCTTGCCGCAAATCATGTCGCAATAGTTCTCCACCGCCTTTGCGCCTTTGCCTGGCTCTGCGTTGGCCAACGTGCTAATGATCTGGCTACCAATGACCACGCCTTCAGCAATCTTTCCAACGCTCACAAAGTGGTCGCGCGTGCTGACACCGAATCCAACCGCAGCCGGGATATTGCCAGAGTATTTGTGAACGCGCTCGAGGAGCTGGGGAAGGGCGGCGTTCATTGTTCCGCTGGCGCCAGTGACGCCCATGCGCGATACGACGTAGATGAAGGAGTCGGCGATCTTGCAGAGGACGCGCATGCGGTGCTCGGAGGTAGCGGGTGCGATCAAGGGTACGTATGAGAGACTAGAAGTGGCTGTTAGCATGCAATCTTTCATTTGAAGGGAAATGGGACGGACCCGTAGCTACGGCAGAAGTTCCTGAAGCGCAGGGCCTCCTCAGGCGGCAGATCGACCATAATGAAGCCGTTAGCGCCTGCCTCCTTCGCGTCCTGCAGCATGCGCTCCTCGCCGTAGCTCAACAGAGGGTTGTAGTATCCCATGAGGAGGACGGGCGCCTTGAGGCCGCGCTTCCTTGCGTCGCGGATCATCTGCAGGACATCCTCGGTGTTGATTCCGTTTTTGAGGGCTTGCTGAAGCTGTTGTTAGACTGTGTCCATGGGAATGAGTGCATAGCGAATGACTCAGCGTACAGTGTTTGCGGTTTGGATGGTGGGGCCGTCGGCGATGGGGTCGGTGAAGGGCATGCCGAGTTCAATGATGTCTACAGAAGTCAATTGATACGTTCCATATCCCTTATGGAGCCAATTGCTCTGCGAACGTACCTGCGCCACCGGCCTCCATGCCCAGCATAATGTCTGGCGTCTCTTGCGCAGTGGGGTAGCCGGCGGTCACATACGTGACGAGGGCAGACTACACAGCTGTCAGCCTATTATCCCTATTCACACATTCATGATAGCCTACTCTGCCCTCCTTCTTGCATTGCGCGAATGTCTTCTTGATTCCGTCCATGATGCTATCAATTGGTTTGATGGGGTAATTGGCTACAAAGATGAGTGAATACAAACGAGTAGACAATGGCCTCTCTTATACAAATAGCCTAGCGGTGAGTCACTTGCGTCAGCCGTGGAGAGTCGCGGAAGAATTGGAGTTCGGATGAGTCTTGCGTCAACAATTTATTGTTGCCGAAGGCGGAGAGTCGGCGGCGACTTCCCTGCCCCACCAAAAGTCAACGCTCATTCCGGCAACGCGCCGCCTGTTAAAACGTTCGAGACGTCAACCTTGACAAAGGACACTTTACCTTTCCATCTTTGCAATACTACAAACCCACCGATGTGGTAGAAGCGATCTGTACTGCTTGCAATCAGCTTCACGATCGGGTAGGCCGGACGAAGACAGTTCGAGACCGAGACACCGAACGGGCTACGTCATAGCATCAAGAGTCACTCATCTGTTATGGCATTCAAACACGCACAAAGCATGATGCTAATCACAGGCATACATAGACATCTTTTCTGTTCCTGTCACTCTCCTTTTTTAATACTTCGACTTCTCCCACGGTTCACCCTCCATGCACGTGGGTCGCGCAGCCCAAAACAATAGTCGAACACAGATGGTTGGAACTCCTCACGCAAATCTGACCTACGCTGCATCACATCCTTACATTCTTTACATATACTGTCATACCCAACGGCGAACCCGCATTTGAGGAAACGACTGTTTGACTCGGGTCCATTCTTCATTGAGTTTATTTTGTCTTCAACGCGTGCCTGAATGAGAGCTTTTAGCCAGTCCTGGTCACGGTAGCATAGATGTCTGGAGAGGTATGGACTTCCCTTCGCCTTTACGTATTTCTCTCCCATAGCTTCGAGAATGGGCAGGAGATCATCATTCCGGCCAGATTCAGCGATGTTGTCGCGAATAGTGGTGTAGTGCGTTTCGTAGCATTTATCGCAATGGGTTTCTGACTTGGTTTGGCAGTTGCTTAGGCAGCCGACTTCGAAAAAAACGCAGCCGATTGCCGGCTCTAGAGAAGTTTGAGAAAGATCGTTGGACATATACAATTACTCAGAAAGTACAAGTGAAGTGAAGGTTCGATCGAGAACGTGTGATCGCGGATCAAGTACAAAATGCTAATTCTCACATTGAGTCAATGACAACGCAAGGAGTCACTTCAAGACATTGACACATCAGCACATCACATAATGCTCCATACTTCATTGCAGGAAGATCATTTTGTGAGTTGTCGTTCATCTCAGACTACTTCGCCCAACAAGCTACTCATGCCTGAATAGACACCTCCTTAAGCTCCTGTTGCATCGCAACAGGGTCAGGCAAGAACTGCTCTGGGTCACCCGACGGGTCATCCTCACCCGCCTCCTTCATTCCACCCAGGATCATCGATCCGGGCGCCATACGCTGCCACTGCCATGGATCAGTAAATGCCTTGAACTTCTCGTCATGCCACTGTCCAGCGGTGACATAGCGGCCCTCGCTATCCACAAACATGGTGTCGTCCTCGGCGCGGAGGAAATACGCAATCGAGTAGCGGTGCTCGGTTGGGTCGAAGGGCACGACACGATGGATGCACGATTGCATCTTCATACCGCTGGCGAAGCGCAGCGAGTCGCCGACGTGCACGAAGGCGCAGCCGGGCTTGGGTGCGACGAAACCCATCTCGCGGGCGCCACATGTCCCAGGTGGGCGGATCTGGAGACCCCATTGCTCGCTGAAGAGGAGGGTGAGCGAGCTAATGTCGGTGTGCTTTTGGTGGCCGATCTTCTTGTTGCCGGTTACGTCCGATGGGAGGTAGTGCATCATGGAGAGCTGAATCGCATTAGTTCTGTGCTCGAATTCGAGTAGGATGGTCGACTTACGGTGGTGGTTGATGGACGATCATTGCGGTGCGAGTTTTCGAAACGCGAGGCGCCGGTCAAGTTCATACCCGTGGACAGCGCCGAAAGAATGACCTTGGTGATAGTGTTGCAGCTACCGATGGAGTTCTCCAAGACCTGAAGATCGCCATTGTTCTTAATCGGCTGGGGAACCTTTGGGCTGCCCCTCTGAATCTCATCACGAGACACCTTCAACATCTCGTATCCGTCCTTGGTGCCAGCACCAAAAGCGCCAGTGCGGCTGCCGACCGGCTCGTAGCCAAGATGCGAGGAGATAAGTCCGTACTCGTTCTTCTGCTCAATTGGTGCCTCGAAGAAGCGCTTCATGAGTTTGAGGGTCTCTTGCTGGTCACCGAGCATCCGGCGGCCATCGATGCTCTGGAGGTCGAGGTAGAAGTAACCCTCCTCGAGACAGGCATTGAGAACCTTCTGCACTTCGGCGGGGTCTTGCGAGAGAAGGAGGCCATAGTCGACGGTCTGCATCGACCAGACAGGGACTTGCTTGCCCTGCCATTCGACGGTCTGCGGGGGATCGATTTGAGGAGCCATGGCGTAGAAGATTTTCGTTTCTTGTTGAGTGTTGAACGAACTTTACTTCGCTACCTCCCAGTACCTGCCTCTTCATATTATATATCCCCAGCCCATGTCGGCTACATCACGGCGGCTCTCCATCTACTGATCATGAGACATTCGCGATTGATTAACTCAAGTTACAAAGAGATAACGGTTAAACAACCACCCAAGCTAAGTCTAGCCTACTTCTACGAATCCTCGGAGTACAAATGGCTGCATTGCCACGCTTCCCCGCTCCAATTGTCTCGTATAGGTGGTGGGGCATTCTACCAAAGTAGGTTGATCCACCCTGCTGCCGGCAGATCGCATGCCGCGCGATGAGACACGACAGGCACTTTATAGCATGGCGAAAATGAGGCAAGAAAACGTGGAGTAAATTTGCTTGCTGTCGCTGCTTCGCGAATCATTGTGCTCCTCGCACTACAAAAGTGCGCAATGATGCTCAAAGCCAAGCTTGTCTATTCATCATAACAAACTATACACCTGACTTCAATGCTCTGCCGTGACTCCTCATCACGACGAGCCGCATCCTCGAAAGCTGAATGCAGCGCTCTTCTTGCCACCGTCGTATCTGAGTCGAAACACTTGATCAAAAGTACATCTTGAGGCTCCATACGGTACTTGAAGTACCACTGATGCTTCGGGTTGTATCGAACAACCCACTGCTTTCCCGGAAAATCATTCTCCGTCATATCCGCCTCGACAAGATCTTCATCCGGCACTGAACTTGCGTCGGCGACTGCGATTGGGTCTTTTAAAATCGTTGCGATGGGTCGCCAGATGTTGATGATCTGGTACCGCTTCTTCACCAGCTCATCCCCTTCGTCGGGGAATTCCCACTTCAGTCGCAGCTCGGCCCCAGCGTACGATTGGTCTACGTGTGTCTTCGTGACAGGTCCACGATTTTTGAGGTTATCGAAGCCCAGATGGTGCCATTGCGTTGGTCCACGGCGAACTTTGTGGTTGAAAATGTGGACGCGACTGGCTCCAGTGACGTCTTTCAGTAGTTGCTTGCATTCGTCATAGTAGGCTGTTCGGATTGCTTCCTCGTTGACGAAGTCTCTCTCGCAGCTGGTGTGTTGAACATATTGGAACCCATGGCCGTCAAGAGTGTATTGTCGCTCGCCACCACTGACATCAACGACTGTGAAGTTGTGTGCGAGGTGAGGTCGTTCGTTTGTGATTCTGCCTTTTCCGATGAAGATTGGAGTTGGACTCGATCCATCTCCTGGATCGTCCCAGTAGTTTAGTATCGTCGCCACATTGTGTTTGTGGTAGGTGTTTCTTTTGGTTGCTGGCGTTGGATCGTGCATCATTGGGAAGCCTTGGCAGTACAGTCTGTAAGTGAGATGCTCATCTTGTCAAGTAAAGACAACGTATGAAGAGCGGAATGTGTGCGATGGTGTTACCCCTTGTAACTGCCGGGATAAGTCTCTCTATATGCGACGGATGATGTCAATCCGGCCGGCATTTATCCCTGGCTAGCTCAAGCCGGCATCAACCGCTTCCTATCACAAGAGGTCAACGTTTAAACTCATTTGCATTGTTGTGATTCCACGTGGCATCTTGAGCACCTCGTCGTCACTGCGACGTTGCATGTCAAGGTGAGGCTGGCGAACGGCTCGCAGAACTGAAAGCACTTCCATGCTTTACAGATCTGAACGAGAAAGAGACGGGAGCATTAGTCTCCGGCCTCATGCTAAATACAATGCATCTTTGAGGACCATGAGCAACATCGCTTTCCAGGACTATCTCTCGGACATCGATGTCTCCGTCGACGGGTTTCGAGAGGCTCTGTGGCCACTAAATAAATTCATACACGACAACCCAGAGCTCGCCTTCAAAGAGTACAAGGCGCATGAAGCTTTGGCAAGATTCATGGGATCGCAAAACGACTGGAAAGTTACAACATCGGCCTATGGAATTGAAACGGCATGGATAGCATCCTTTGACAGTGGTGGGCCTGGGCCTGTCGTCTCATTCAATGCGGAGTTTGGTACAGTTTGATTCCATGTTGCCAAAGTCAAGGGGCTTTGCTAAGCTTCACAGACGCGCTCCCAAATCTCGGACATGCTTGTGGTCATAATTTGATCGCAACGGCTTCGCTAGCTGCTGGTCTGGCCACTGCTGAAGTGATGAAGCAGCACGACCTGCCGGGAAGAGTTCTCATTTTTGGCACACCAGGTGAAGAGGGTATTGGAGGCGGGAAAATTCGTCTCCTTGAAGCAGGCGCCTACAAAGGGGTTGACATCTCTTTGATATCGCACCCAGGGATTCTCAACAACAGTCCTCGTGTGCGAACGACCGCTTTTGCTCGTATAGAGGTTGAGTACTTTGGACGTGCAGCACACGCGGCGAATAGTCCGTGGCTCGGTGTCAATGCGCTGGATGCTCTGGTAGTTGCCTACAATGCAGTGTCAGTCTTGCGGCAGCAGACAATGTCTACCGATGTAATCGGAATGAGCATTACCAACGGAGGAGCAGCTCCGAACATTATCCATGCCTATGCTGCTGGCGTCTGTGTGATACGGGCAAACACAGCTTCACGACTCAAAGAACTTCAGCAAAAGATCAGTGCTTGCTTCCGCGCTGGAGGCGAAGCCACCGGAGCTAGGGTTGAGATCAAGATCACTCCAGGATACCTTGATCATGTGCCAAATCGTGTTCTGGCGGCATCGTATACGAAGTACTGGAACGCATTGCCCAATGTGCCAGATCCGCCGATTCCATCTGGAGAGCAATTGACTCTCGTCAAAGCGAGTACAGACCAGGGGAACATCAGCTATGCTATGCCTAGCGTGAATGCGAGCTTCGCGATTCCCGCTGGTCCTCTAAGGGGGCAGCCGCATAGTCCTGAGTTCGAGAGGTCATCGGCAACCAAGGAAGCTTTCGAAAGGGCGTTGAGAGTTAGTAAGGCTTTAGCAGGTACGGCGATTGACGTGCTGGGCACGCCTGGGCTGCTGGAAGTAATCAAAGAGCAATGGGAGCGAGATATGGAAGCTATTGGAGAGTAGTGCACACCAACTTACGAACTCAACCACTTCCGCAGCTTCGGTTCATTATTGATCTCTATCGTGTAAACCCAAAAAAAGATATCAAAACTGCAAAAGGAGAGAGTGGTCTTGAATTCCTTGCTCATGCCTGTCGGCACTTGTGCATGGTAGTTCCGGTGACGTCGCTGCTGTATTCGTGCCCAGACGCTAACGCATGCGGCTGACATCTAAACTCCAGTCGTCCCTTGCAGCCTCGCACTCATCATCTGCATCATCAATTCTCACATACCTGCCAATTGGGCTGGAAGCCAGTCTAGGGAACAAGGCTCGGCTCGTAGCATGCCGGTGGTACAACCCGGCTGGAGGTTCTGCAACCGCTGCAGGATGCCCCGGATATCGGAGGTTCAGCTGCGTCTTTTACAGTGTTATGGGCTGATGCGAAGTACAGTCCTTCTCTCAGGATCCTTGTCACCCTTGGGTCAAACGAAATCCAGATGCTCAGATGATGGTTAGAAAACCTCTACTACATAGGCATTCACAAGTGTTCTAGGTAAAACGGGGTGCTTCCCGACATCGTCCAGCTTGCATCGGTACCAGATTCATGAGCGCACTAAATCGTAGCACGAGAATTTGACCAAGGCCCAACGCGCGTACTACACAGCCTCAACGTTTCAAGCGTTGAGCTAAGAAGAGATGGCAAAGCATTGAAGCTCGTGGGCTCTAAGATCGGACGAAGTTAAGGTACACGAACTAAATCAACACAAGCAAAGACCCACATTCGGTGCTTGGCGGAGTCAGCAGAATGTCGATTGCAAGTAACCCCGTCGTCTGTGGGGTTAGTATTTGGCAAGATGACGGGATCCGCGATGATGTGGTTACGCAGGTGAGGCTTGACGTGTATAAGAACAACGGAACTCCAATGTTTGAGGCGTCACTCCATCTCGAAATTCCAACTCAAGATTCCTAGTCCATAACCAAATGGCTTCTCTTATGCGTGCTGTCGCCCAGCTTGGGCAGGCATATAATGTTTCAGTCATCGACGTGCCCATCCCAACCATACTCAACGCAACGGATGCAATCGTCCGTATCAATGCATCAGCTATTTGCGGGAGCGATCTCCATGCATACCATGTTGCTTCCGGATTGCCAGACAATCCGTACTTGTATGGCCACGAAGCCATCGGCTACGTTACTGAGATTGGCGATGCGGTGCAATTCTTGAGGGTTGGTGATTATGTTGTCATTCCTGACAACGTCGACAACGGGCACTATACCCTCGAGCCAGACACGTACAATGTTCCCTTGGGTTTTGGTGGCCTCCAGAATGATGACGTCCTTGGTGGACTTCAGAGTCAGTATTATCCTCACCATGATCTGGTTCATTTACTGACCGCATGTCTTGTCTGTAGCCGAGTACGCCAGGATACCATTTGCCGATAACTCTCTAATCCACGTTCCCGTCAACGCCAGTACCAATGAGACTACACTACTCGACTATCTCTTCGTTTCGGATATCTTCGCGACTGGCTGGTCTGGCGTTACCTTCTCCGGCTTCAGACCAGGAGATTCAGTCGCAGTGTTTGGCGCTGGACCTGTGGGGCTTCTGGCGGCATACTCTGCCATTCTCCGAGGGGCTTCGCGGGTGTACATCGTAGATTACGTACAGGAGCGCTTAGATCTTGCATCCTCAATTGGCGCTATCCCTATCAACTACCGCGACTCGGACCCCGTCGAACAAATCCTACTGAGAGAGCCAGGTGGTGTCAGACGAAGTGTTGAAGCTGTCGGCTATGAAGCTGAGACCGCATCCGGCGAAGTCGATGCCTCAATCACCCTCCGTCAGATGGTCAATGTCACTGCACAACGTGGTGGAATGGGCATCGTAGGACTCTTCAACGCCACCGTGTCGGATTTCAGCATCGGATCGGCATTTGAGAAGGCCATTGCAATCAACGGTGGTATTGTCCTCCCACTGGTAGAGGTGGCAGCGGAACTAGTCCCTCTGATCGCGTCTGGTCAGGCTCACCCGAGTTTCATTGTCAGCAGTATCATTGGTATCGAGCAAGCGCCAGAGTACTATGCTCGTTTCAATAGACGCGAGGAAACTAAAGTGATCATCAGGAACTGATCGTGGTGCTGGCAATATCGTCGCCAATTCGGATTCAGGATGAAAGGTGGCACTGCACACAGCCAAAATACGACTCAGGTTATCGGCTGCTAGTATACGCGCGGTATGTAGCCACCAATCCTTGATCAGATGAAGTCGTTATGAATGCACCCTAGCCAGCGTGAGCATTTGCAATCAAGCCTTCCTCTCCAATGTCCAAGCTCGATCCGTCTTACCGTGTCCCGGATGAACTTTTCTTTCGGTCTTCGTGGGCCAGTAAATCGTCTGAGTAACGTAACAGATCGTCTGGGTGATGTGAGCCGGTTGCAGCCCCAAGCTACTCCATTCCGCTGTATTGCGAACAATCAGGAGATGCTTTATACTATCTCATGAATGACACAATGCAAGAATCATTCGGATTGCCACACCACGCTTCGAGTCATCTCGAGGTTGCGTCAGTTAATATCGGTGAGAATCGCTACGCACGGCAAAGCTTTCGAGTTGTAGAAACTGGTTACACAATAGCATACATTCAATGTCATGGTCGGTCACTGTTGAATGCTACGGCAAGCCTGAACCCACTCCTCCAATACCTGGTCTGCCTTTGCTGGATTCATCACTCCGTCCTCGCCGAAACAATGAGTATAGCCATATGCCCGCCACTCCTCATCCTCGTTGACCCCCATGGCTTTCGCGCAAATCTTGCACGCGGTGCCCGGACGCTCTTGCAACCGAGTGGAAGCGCACATTTGCGGCTGAGCTTTCACCCATTGCTTGAGTGATTGGTTAACCCAAGTATGTAGGATCGTGTACAACGCACGGGAACTGGATCCGAGCGGCTGATTGTGGGGCACTGGGTGCAATATCGACCACGTCGCGCCACCAGGGTGTTGGCCACAAGGCTGTGATGCACTCTGTGCAGAGATAATAGTAATCGAGGCCAGGTCTGAGTGGTACGCATGGACGCCATCTAGGAGATTTTGTGAGCTTTAGACGCCACTCTGCGTTCTCGTATTCGGGATTGGCATTCGCGCATGGAAGAGCGTTCGTTTCGGCGGCTTTGGTGACCTGAGCAATTCGCGCGTCTCGGACCGTTCTGAGGGCTGCTATGACCGACTCGTCATTTTTGCGGTCAATCAGGAGGCTTTCTAGATAAGCAGGATCAGGTTGCGCGCAAACTTCGCAGAAGTTGCTGCCTTCATCCAGAGTGGCAATAGAACTATACTGAGGATTAGGTCATCTCATCAATATGCATGGCATGATCTGTTGATATTGTGAAGCTCTCGCTACTGGAGTAGTTGGGATTTCCATTGCAGATGGTCTTGAAGGGCTGCTTCAGTTTCGGCAGATTTAATGTCTTGTAGTAAATTGGAAACTGGAGTAATTATGTTGGAGGAGATATTGGGTCAAACACTGCCTCATTTATAGTGGGAGAATGCCATGAGTGATCGACTACATTACTCAGTAGGACTCACGTCAAACCATGTCATTCTTTGGAAACGTTACTGTCAGAACTTATCGGATCATTTGGGAGTCTTCATAACGAGGTGCGTACCACGTGTGACACATTCTAATAAACAAAGCGGAGCAACTCCGTCACCGAACAGCCAAGTTTGTTGATTCGTTTTAATATCCGGCCGGCGATGCGAAATTAGGCGTGCACGTATTTTTACTACGCGTTGTCATCATGTTCACTTTCTACTGTGGCCAACCGGCAAACGCCTGACTTAGTGGCGCAGCTGATGACCGCCTCAGCCTCACATCAGCACAGCATCTATAAGTCCAATGTCTCAACATCACAAGCACTACTATTATCCTCCCCACTACCACCAACCACGATGGATCACCCTCCACCTAGCCCCATAACTGACCTCTACTTCCCACACTTCTCCCTCCCCACAGCCCTCCACCGCCGCGCCAGCACCTTCTACATCGTCTTTCCCCGCGCCTACGGCATGGCAAACGGCAACAAACTCTTCGCGCAGCTAAACTGCCCCCAACCGAAAGATCCAACCCCAGATCCGCCCAAATCGCAAAGCCATCTCAACCCGCGGTTTTGGCATCGAGAAGGATCAAGCGGGACGACGTTCATGGCATTTGACCAGTTGATGGGTGTTGAGCCACGAGTGTTCAAGGACGTCGGACTGCGCAGGAAAGTGCTGGTGAAGGAAGGTAGTGGAAGGGAGGTGGAGGTTGAAGAGCGGTTGGTGGAAGTGCTGGTAAAAGAGGAGGAGTATTGTCAACGATGTGCTTGGTGTGGTGTGTGGGAGTATAGCTACGAGAAGGGGGTGAGACATAAGAGATTGAAAGAACAGGCACATGGTGTGGCGTTGTATTGGTGTGGTGTAAGTTATGGTTACCAACGACGGAAGCACGCTAATGGTTCGTAGGATTGCTCGATGGCCCCAAAGCTGTGGTTGAGGTATTGGTGGCAAAATCCGGAGAATTTGGATGATGGTTTGTATTTCTATTGCAAGTTACCCTGATGGGTGAAGGAGAAGCCCAAGGGAGGTGGCGTTCTTACATGTTTACCGAGCGACTCGTGGTAGCTGAATCATATTTTGGGGCCGAAAGGTCAAGGATTTTAACGTTAGGGAGGTTCGTCGAGCAGCGAAGTTCGGCTTAAAGTAATGACTTCCGCGAATTTCGGCAGAAACTTGAGCTCGTATCGCGTCGGGCAGCAACAATACAAAGGTCTATGCAAGTGAATGACTACTGCGACTCGGCGTGGGACTTTCAACCGTAGAGCTGTGTTCGAAAATCGTTGTGTGACGTTCATTGCTGATTGCGCAGTATGCGTCGGTGTCCACCATATTTAAGTGAGAAGCGCGCTCCCCATGGATCAATATTGTGCGTGGAGACGATGGAAGTAGACGCTCACCGTGAATTCCAAACCGACATCATGGGAGCCAGCCATGCCTACTCGTCAGAAAGGCCGGAAGTACGACACTGCCAGCTCATCCACACCCCTTTGAAGCTGAAACCCCTTCACCACCAACACCATCTTCAATGACCTTTCCCAATATAAAACGTAGTTCTCAACCTCGAGCCCACCAAACCACTACTAACACCAACTCTGCTCACCTTCAAAACACTGAAAGATACAGCTCCGTCACCATCACTTGCGCAGCAAACTAACACACAACAAAATGGGCAACGAAAAATCCCACCATCACCCGGCCCGTAGCACAGACATATACTCTCAAAGTACTATCCGCAGCACAATGGGCTACTGGCCCGAAGGCTATCGAGGCTCCGGCGGACGGACTGGAGAATGGCATGTACCTTCTGGTAGACACCACCTCACAGAGCGGAACTTGGAGCGTGTGCCCGAGGGTTCATATCGTATGGGGAGAGGGGATTGGGGAGGAACGAGATATGGGTATGGGAGGGTGAGGCCGTGAATATGGAGATGGAGACGATGGAGGATATGAAGCGAGAATGTTGGAGGTAAGGTAATCAATATGATTGAATTGATTCTAGCGATGTTTACAATTTCAGAGCTTTCTTGATGAGTACTGTCGCGTTCGACGAGGTTGCGAGTGAAACACACCGGTCCGAAATCCTTACTGACGTCGTTGGTTGTGGCTATTGTGATTGTCTACTCCACATACCGGGTTTGTTCATCTGGCTATAACTCTAGCGTCGGCGACGGCAAGCCATATGCGTAACTGATCACTTAAATTTCCCTAGTGGATAGTGTAGCCGTCACGCCTAGAGCAACGTGCTAGGCGTCCCAACAGCAGGTATACCGAGATCGACCGGCAGAAACAATATAGGCGGAATTATCGCCGGACATGAATGCTTCGCTCAACCATTCTTCATGATCTTTACAATGAGAGGCAATGCTCAGAATTTGAAAATTGAGCCGTCGTTGGGCATTGCGCTTCAAGCCGTCTCGCTCTCGGCTTCAAGCGGCTAGTGCCTTGCGATCCGCATGCAGCAACTTTGGCGCACACACATTTTACAAACAGCGAATGGCTGATAAAATCTTGGTTATTGGAGGGAAGATGCAAAAAGCCAAGCATCAGGTTGTTCCAAGAGTGAAGTTGTCCACAAGAGCGCATCTGCCGGAGAATTGCCGTGGGCTGAATTGGGCACCACAGCCAAGTGAAGCGAAGGATTGCCGACAGGTACGTCAGTGGATTCCTGCAGTCGGGCTGATAAGATAGGCTAGAAATGCCGTTGGAGCATAATAGGATAACAAAATGCGCCGATGACGAGAATCATGGGCTTGGCTAGGACTGCAGGTCGCGTGGGTCGTCCCGACGCCAGCGCATGGTTCGTCAGGGTCGAGAGGTACCAAGTAGGGATACGGCGCAATCCGCAGTTGTTAAAGAGTCGGCAATCCGAAAGGTTGGTTTGGGTTCGTGAGATATCCAGATGGTCTTGATGCATCGTGATTCCAGCTCTTGCTCGTCTTTACACATGAATGATGTTGCTTCTTTTCTCAACCAGACGACATAATACCTCGTACCACATTGTCCTCGGTAATAACATCGACGCCGTGATACTCCGAGCCCTTCATTTCGGCTCAATCTCTTCCTGCTCTTTCGCCCTCTTCCGTTCATGAAACATGGCAATTTTCCTCTCCATCTCGAATTTCTTCGAAACTAGATTCTGGCGCGCGACCTCGAGCTGGGCAATTCGTTCTTCGGGAGTGGCTAGTAGCACGGCTTTCTTTTGCTGTAGCAGATAATGTCAGCATTGCTCATACAGGCAGCTTAGCCCCTGTGATCTCGAGGGCGATGAGATTCATATAGTAGGACATCACTGGAGGGCATATTAACATACCTTTTGCACGTCCTGATCACTCTTCAGTGTCGCGCCGTAAAACGTTCCAGTCATTGTAACCGCGGCGACGGCACCGGTCATTATCCACCGGCGGACAGCTTGGTGTGTGGTCATCTCTGTAGGCCTCGATATGGTGTACTTGGATAATCTCAATAGCGAGCGCCGGCTGTGCGATGGTGTGGTGTGAGCAAGAAACCGGCACAGAGAGACCTCGGTTGCCAAGCCCGCTGCTTTCTCCGCGGAAGTGACTGGCCTCGACGCGCTCCCACCTTGCACAACAAACAACAATCGCGAACACGTCCACGACTAGGCGATCGAGTGCCGACTAGTCCAACCCTTAATCATACAAGATATCCCAAGTCTTGCGCGATGTCGAACTTTCCACGCTCCCAGCCATCGAATTCGCGCCTCAGCACTGTTCCATCGCAGAAGCCGCGCCAACTCTCGCACCTACAGGCACAGCTTGCGCAGTTGACGGCGAATATGGCAGACTTGGAAAGTCTAATGAGGATGACGGCGGGTCAGGCGCAGGACATGCGCGGTCTGGGTGGATATAGTGGCGCGATGTGAGTTTATTGCGCTCGTGCTTTTGGCCGTCGTCCTTTGGAATGGGCATTCAGTATGATTGAGTTATCGAGGAGATGCTAATGGGTCATCGACAGGTTTATGGCGGCTTCCAAGGTATTGGGTGAGGAGACGGTTAAAGGCGGCGACGATAAGGGAGCGAAAGAGGGCGAGAAGTGAGGCGGGCTAAAGGCTTCGATCACTTATGAGGCATGACGGAATGCTGCAAGTCCCACGAAACTCAGCGTGATAAGGTGTTGTTATCAATGGCCCCCCATATGAGGAATATGGTTGGGATGTGGTGCAGATAGGAGCTGCAGAATGGACCCAGCCACACGACATGGAAAGCTCAAGAAGTCCTGAGAGACCTGTGGAGAATGGAGGGGTCTAAGCTGGGATGAAATTGGATGTGGGAGGAGATGATGGAGGCAGACGTCTCTGTAGGATCAGACGCATTCAAGTTCCTGGCCTTGGAAGCTGGTTGTGCCTTGAAGTCAAAGACATGCTTTGCTCCAGTGGGGGTCAAAGAGCTACAATGTAGATCAAACTTCCCAAAAGCGTCATCAACTCTCTATCAAGAGCATCTCCATGTCTCACATGTGGCCGACGGCCATGTAGCACAGGGTATTTCTATGTTCAGCACAGAGCCTCTGGCACTCAGCTTTTACGGAGCAAGTTCCGAGACCCTCTTATCAGCCACAGGATGATTCGCTAACCCAGCACCGTTATCCCTCTTTTCCCCAGCCCGTACAGCCGCATGCTGACAGATAAGATATCGCATTGCGCTCCAGCGTCCACGATAGGAAGCTGACGGTAGGCACGATCACAGATATGGCGTTCAAGGGTATTGTCATTGGATGTCGGTAGCCTAGAAGTGGTTTTCCAAAGGGGTTGAGCACGGTGAGTTCCAAGGTTGTGCCACGACCACTCAGGATGTCGTTATCAATCGCGCGACCATGTCGCAATGATAAGCGACTATGGTGAGCGTCGCCCTTGTGTCTGAGCGCGTCCATGTATAAAGAGACGGTACTGCTCCGCTGGAGAGTGCCGTTCAGTACTCGTTACGAATTCCGCTCCTGCTCCTCGTGGTCTTCCGCTCCGCCATCTCTGTTCCCACCATGGATGCCAAGGCTGACTGACTATCACAACCTATTCCAATTAGATGAGTATAGGTCATCAGATCGAAATGTTTTCCCCGAATGGTATCCACTCGTCTGAGTACATCTTTTGTCACATCGCAATATTCTCGCAATGTGTGGCGACCAAGAGGGTACTGTAACTATCCAGGACGAGTTGTCTTAGTGGGACAGTGTGTGGGTGTGGTCCACATTCTCCTTTGCTCTCGCGGCCTTGAGATCAGCAGAGCAAATTCCATCAGCCGTGTCTGCCGCACGACAAGTCGGAGCTGTCGCTCTCGCTGACCGAGGCTGACGAACGCATCCTATGAAACTGGATTTGAAGCACGCGAGTCTCCACATGAGCACGAGGGAGCAGCACACGAGCAGACCCTCATTTCCCCCAATCCCACGGCCGGCCCGTTGAAAGGGCCTCTCTCCACTTTACCGACTCGTCGATCGCCACGAGCGGTGTCGATTTCAAGCAGATCGAAAGTGCGCCCCTCGAATATCCACAAACGACGCCTAAATGAATCACGTATTTCACCCCCACACCATCCCGCGCGTACCAGGATCCGGCGCACACCGTTTCGACTGGAACAGGACCTGCAGCCATATGCGGTGATGATTTGAGGGCATTTGGGCGGTTCCGGCGGTTCTATCCTTCCGGGATTGTAAGGGTACCGGTAGGGGTCGATGGACCACGCAGCTGAGCCGGAAATCGCCCGCTCCACGAAGTTCTTCCGCACCTCCTAGGATGTACCCAACAGACGAAGATTCCTTCCGCCAGGGTGAATTTTTTTGTGCGAAAGATGCAGAATTCACACCAACCGCAGCATGTTGAACGACCTGTGCGTCTGTAGCGTGCGAAGGTCAGCAATCGGCGTTAGTTGCTCTCATGGTACCAGGTAAGGTTAGGCCGGTTCGTGTCGGGTTAGCAGATGATCTAGGCTCGACATCCTTGTCCATCATGCAAGTCAGATGCAAGTGGCTTGCGAGGCTTGCATGAGCTAGGATGACCTTGACCACCGGTTCCAGATGGAGAAAGTACGTGGGATGCTCCTGCCCTCAATATTCACAAACCTTGCATTTGCATCTTCTGTTAAGGTTCAGGAAGTCGCAGATGCAGCGACTGGCGCCGTCGTCATGGCGAGCGGGTTTGGACTACCTTTGTACCACTGTATGCATTGAATTGCCTGGACTCGTAAACTCTACGGCGAATTGCTTGCATGTGAAAATGCCGGCAAGCAGGGGTACCGGTACAGGGCGATCTCGCTGAGTAGTTCGCAGGACTTTCGGGTCAAAGTATGAGTCGCGCCCCAAACAACACCATGCTTGCTTTCGCACATATCCCGGTGTTTCCCACATATTGTCCGTACCGCGACCGAAAAAGTAAATTGCTTGCATGCGCAATTCGGTGAGTCTGACCAATCACGACCTCGTGACGATTTTGCGCGGCTAAATTTGTCGCTTGGGATGCAGTGGTGTGTTGACATCGCGAGTCCAGCCAGACCTCAACCTCGTGTCTCCATCGTTATATTCCGGATCATTGGACAACCACCAAAGCATCGACAGTTGAGCGCGATGACATAGCCGGAGATGCATGGGAGACATGAGAGAACGGAAGAACTAACAGAGATCGGTGGCTACCACATGCCCAGAGGTGCCATTACCGGCGGGAGCTAGAAGCGCGATGGAATCTAGAACAAGTGTTTCAGCCGCATGCTGGGTCAAGTCGCACGTCTCTTGTGTGGTCTCGATATTGGGGATTGGTCTGTACCAACTACACGATCTGGAATCAGGGACAATCAACAATTCCAGGGTCCGAAGGGCCGAGTGTCTGTTCCGACAGTGAACCCAGCCATATACCGCTGCTTCGCGTTGAATAACATGCTCGTCTGCATGTCTGTGTCTGTATCTGTCTGTTTGCGCCCATGACGCCTGAAAGTATTGGTACCGGAATGATGGATGCAGAATCTCTAGTCGTCGAGGCGCTCCGTACTCGGCGCAGAAGCGGTGTTGACTTAGAACCCACGTGCCGAACTCTAGGCCGATGGTTTAGTAGCACAGACTAAGCAGTGGAGCCTCGTGAAGGGACCCTGGAATCGTTGGTGGCATCGGGAATTGTAGGAAGGCAAGTACCGTGTGCGCGTTGGCCTTCCGGCAGCAGTCGGAAGAACTTCTAGAATCGGGAACGTCTGAATTCTAACTATGGCATGAGACGTCATTGCCACAACCGACAGGCTGCTCTTGCTGATGTGCCCAACTGATGCACGATGAGCTCTAGACAATGCTGACGGTAGGCGGGCTGCTCTACTCGACCATTGGAAGTTCGAAGACCTCTTGACTTACCGCAGTCTGTGGTCGACTCTAGCTCGCAAGCCGTCTGTAAGGTGACGTCCAGGGATCGACGGAGGCTAGGCGAAAATGCAGCCATGTCAGATCTCAGTTGTTGTGAGCATCTGAGCTCGCATACGCACTGCCTCAACGGGCTGACAAGTACTGGTCGTGCGACTTTGCTTGTGCACACAGACGGTGCGCCATCCGAGAAACCTTCCCACTTGCCACGGCTCGTCGACGTACGTGTAGATTGTTTGAGCTGCACGGTCGCGACGGTTCATCTCCATACGGGCAGGGGCTGTGCAGGCGCATGTTAAGCGGGCAGCAAGCATTTTCCCGCCCAAGCCACGACCGCGACCGCTCAGACGATGGGTTGGACACTGCTGCACAACAGCGCAACAGCGCGGCAGCATGTGGTCGTGTGCTCGTCGCAGTTGCTTTTTCGCGCAGCGCGGTTGACGACAGTATGGAGAAGGAGGGCGGGCGCTTTGAGAGCATTCCCGGGTGCTAGCCAGCATATCCCGGGGTCTCACCTCGCTGCGGCTGTGATTGGGTCTCAGGGCGATATACTCCCCCCACACACGCCCACACTGGCCGAACACTTTCACGCCGCCAGAGGACCCAGCGTCGAGCCTAACTCACGACCCGCCGAGCGCCACTGGCTTGCCGTCGCATGCTGCAGCCCGGTAAGCTCGAATTGAATTGTCGCTCACTGGTTCTGGGACAGCGGCCGTCGAGGGTTTCCCCGTGAAAGGCAGCGCAGCACCCTTCACAATAGCCCATATTCAGTGTGCCGCCCGCCCACACTCACTGCACACTGTTCCTGCCACCGCCGCCGCACTCTGGCCTGCATCGGCTGTTGTTGCAGGTAACGCACTGCAGCGTGGGGTTCCCCTCCACATCATCGCCGCTTTGAGCTGCGCAAACATCCCCTCCCCCAAGGCCAAATACTCGCAGCGCCCATGGACTTTGCCGGGCCAGAGGGCAGGATGGATATCTCGCCCACCGAGGAAAGTGCGCGCCGGGGCGTGCTCCAGGACGCCATCTTCCCGCAGTTTGGCAACGATGCGGGCAGCCCCAGCGTGGAGTCGCCCGAGCAGATGCAGAAGACAGACCCTCTAGGCACCCAGATATGGAAGCTGTATTCGCGGGCAAAGACGCAACTGCCCAACGCAGAGCGTATGGAGAACCTGACCTGGCGAATGATGGCCATGAATATGCGGCGGGCCGAGCTCGATCGCAATAAAGGGTACGAATGCCGCCATGTCCCTCGTCTCGTGCTTGCTTACCGCAGCCTCCGCTCCGTGCGACTCTCAGACCGCGTACACTGCTAACGAGGCGTCTCCTCTGTACAGAGCAGCCCTGGGCAGTCAGCAGCAGAGCAGCGACCTGATGCCGCCGCCCGCCGTGAGCGCGAGGCCAGCGCCCAGGACCGCCCCGAGCGGCATCGCCCAGCAGCTACGCAAGTCGTCGGAGCACCAGGCGCAGGTACCCCCGCCGCAGCCAGACACGATGAACCTAGACGACTTTATATTCCCGTCGTCGGTTGGTAGTCCTGCGGGTCTCTCGCCAGAGCCGTCGAATGGGACGCCGGGTCCATTTAATGCAACAGCCCCAGCGATACCGATAAGAAAGCCCCATTCGGCCAACGACCATAATCTCTCCCTCGCCCGCGCCTCTGCGCCGTCGGTCCCTCCCATTGTCACCAGAGAGAATGAGTTCAGCTACGTCCCGCGCCACGTCCGCAAGACCAGCATTGACGAGCGACGAGTGAGTCCCTTATCTTGCGACTCCCGTGTCTCTACAGCGTGCTAATCGCTTATCAGCCACCCAAACGGCGTGCGGAGGCCTCGCCACAGGTGCCTCCCGTCAACAGCATCATGATACCTACCGATGCCCAGGCCGAGGCCGACCTGAACCAGTACTCGCTCGACACCACGATGCACCCTCCCCCCTTCCCGGCCTCGCAGCCCCAGGTACCCTTCTCCCTCGACACCTTCCAGATGCACCACGAGGACCCCATCATAAACTCGGCCGGCCCCTTCCAGCAGAACTTTGGCTTCTCGCCCGTCGGCTCGCCCATGATGAACCACAGCGCCTCGTACTCGAACATGTTCAACCCCAACTCCATGGCCTCGTCCCTCAACTCGACCGACTACTACTCGCCCCCGAGCTCTGCCTTTCCCTCTGCCGTGTCGACGCCCCAGCCGCTGCCAGACGACAGCCAACTGTACTTTGACCGCACCGGTATGGACATCCGCGGTCCCCACGGCGGCTCCTCATACGGGCCCCACCGGCCCTCCAACCTCTCCACATCGATGCAGCCGCAGTTCATCTTCAACCCAGGTGGCTCGGACTCCGTCTTCAGTCCAGTGACGAGCACCAGCTCGTCGCTGCCGTTCTCGACGACGTCGTTTGGTCACTCCAACCACGTCGACCCTAGTCAGGTTCTTCACAACAACCTGCCACTGCGACAGCAGCACGAGATGCAAATGCAGCGGCAAGAGAACATGTTCACATTCGGCGCAGACTCGGACGGGGAGGACGAAGAGGGTGGCGCGTTTGCAGACCGCACCATGCCCAATCCGGAATTTTCCCCTATGGACGATGGCAGCATGGACTTCACCGCTGGCTTCCAGTGGGAGACCAACCTGTCCAACCAGTTCAACCCAATGCAGGCGCGGTACCCGGCAGGACCCCCACGCAAAACTGTCACGATTGGAGGAACCGAAATGGTGCACTCACCGCAAGATCATTGGAGTCCAGGGGGCGGCAGCCTTGGGCGAACGCATGGCTCAGCGGCCTCTGTTAGCGACATTCGCAATCGTGGAAACGATCCCCGACGCCAGAAGATACCCCGCACTAGCTCGACACCCAATGCAGCAGGTTTGGCGCATGGCATGCACGGCCGACCACAGTCGTCACCAAACTCTCCTCCAGAGTCGGGCTTCAATTCTGCGGCGCCTTCGCGGCCACAGAGTCCTGGGGGCACCAAGCAGGGCGAAGGCGGTGCGCCCACGACGTGCACCAATTGCTTTACCCAGACTACTCCATTGTGGCGTCGCAATCCCGAAGGTCACCCACTATGCAATGCATGTGGCCTGTTCTTGAAGTTGCACGGCGTTGTGCGTCCATTGTCGCTCAAAACCGATGTCATAAAGAAGCGCAACAGGGGTAGTGGCAATGCACCCGTTGGCTCAGCATCCACTCGATCGTCCAAGAAGTCCTCTCGCAAGAATTCGATAGCACAGACGCCAGTCACGACGCCAACATCACATAAAGCAGCGGACTCGGAGTCTCCAAAGTCAACAGGCTCAGCTGGCGAGAGGCCGGGCACGGCCAACTCTGGGGCAACCATCTCAAACTCGAAGATTGGCGGAGTAGTCCCAATAGCCCCTGGACCACCGAAGCCTGGTAACATCATAGCCGCTTCACAACCTCGAGGAATGAATGTCGCGCCACGACGAGCTCGAGGCCAAAGCAAGAGCGAGTCTCAGGAGTTGGAAATGGCCGATGCAGATGATACAAATGGAAGAGCACCACCGCTCCGCAGGAAAGATACGGCAATCGCCACGCCCAGTGCATTCCCAAATCAGAACCTTGGCTCTCTGCCTATGGGCGCCATGGGCCAGGGGCTGCAGTCATCTGGACCTGCAGAATGGGTAACTAGCCCCAATACTTTTCACGAATTGTATACTAACAGTGGCACCTAGGAATGGCTGACAATGAGCTTGTAACTGCTCTCCATGTTCAACAATCGGCAAAATCCTTCTCGTACGACTACACGCAAGACCACGTCCGAGCAATTTGTGGTTCTTCCCAGCATTGCAACACACCATCCTACCTGACTTTTGGCGCTCGGAGTACTCATGGATGGAGCATGACAATTTGAAATAATGTCAGCTCATCCATTTCGATTTAATCTTGATCAAGTTCGATTCGATTTTCCGCGATACGCTTTGGCAACATACGATAGACCTGGAGTTGCTTTGCTTTCGACATATCCGTTTATTTAATCTTTTCACGTGCCAGATGGAGGAGGCAGGCGCTCCATTAGGTGGCATACGATACTATCTCAACTGAGAGGGTGATCCGGCGGTTGAGAACCCGAACTCAGTTCGGTTGATCTCTTGCCGTGTCATCAAGTTTCAGACGAATCTGTTTATTGCACAATCTCACGAGAAGATATCCTGGATGCATAGAACGGTGGCTGCGCGGTTCTTGGTAATTTTGGCTTGAGCGCACGATGCAAGGCGTTTGGTCTAATATGGTTATGTTTGGACGTGTGCAAATGGGTGTATGAAGCACACACAAGTGTACATAGAAGGCTGTTGTTTGCTTTTAGTGATATCCTGACGAATCTTTGAGTGGTCCAATGGTGGATCCAATGAGCAAATGCCATTCTTCAACTTCTAGCCTCCATTGCCACGCTTTGAGCTTTACCTTGTAACCTCAACAATGGGATTGTCTACCTCACACAAGCTAGCCGGATAGCTGAATTGCCCACACATTCCATTTGACAGACCCTTGCGCCTTCCTCGCCCTAACAACGCCATAACCCACTTACGTCATATCTGCCTGCATTTGGCAATAGCCGCACGATCAGCTGATGAAAGCATACCCCATACTTCGAGAGCTTCAATCACCTTCTACCGTGTTCAGTACGCTTCTGTTGACCACAATACCGTGAAAACTATGTCAAGTACGATGCCGAAAGCACTAATACTTGTTGCGGATGGATCTGAGGAGATCGAGTTCGTCACACCATATGACGGTAAGTGTTATAGCGAGGGCTTGGTCTGTGTTTGTGGCATGCAGGAGCTGATGCTGCTTTAGTTCTGACCCGAGCTGGATACGAAGTAAAGTCTGCGGGTGTGAAATTGGAAAATGAAGGATATGCACAGTAAGTCCTACCGACTACCATCACGTGCAATCGTGTATACGGGAAGGGCTTGCTCGGCACGACAACACAATCGACTGTAAATGCGAAACTGACCATTTCATCATAGTATGACGCGCAACATTCGCATCGTACCAGACCATCCCACCCTTATGTCTGTCCCATCACAGTCTGCACACGAGGATTACGATATCCTGATTCTCCCTGGCGGTGGTCCCGGGGCCAACACCTTCAGCAACACCGACACAGTTCTGGAACTCATCAACAACTTCCGCCAGGCAAATAAGTGGGTTGCAGCGATATGTGCCGGGACTACGGCACTAGTCGCTGCCGACAAGGCCCATGGAAGTGGTAAGAACAAAGTCACCAGTCATCCAAGTGTGGCCGATCAAATTAAGAGCGCGGGCTGGGAGTACAGCGAGGAAAGGGTTGTGGTGGATGGGAAGGTAATTACGAGTAGAGGGTGAGTATAGTTTAAACTGGCACAAGCTTTATCATATTAACGATGTGTCCAGACCAGGCACTGCACTGCTCTTCGCGCTCACTATCATCGAGGCGATTTCTGGCAAGGAGAAGAAGGATGAAGTTGCTGGACCTATGGTCGTTGCTGAGAAGCTTTGATAAGTAGCAGGGCAACGCGATTGGGGAACAAGCGCGGCAATGAGTTCGACGTTGTCAATCAGATGGCTAATTCTCAAGACTCATGACGCGCCCCATCCAGGGTGTCGTTCTTTCTGCTGATGAGAAAATCGGTGGTACATGGACTCCAAATCGAACTTGTTCGAAACCTACGATAGTTGTGTTCGGGCATATTGGCCGGTACAGTCGGCTTGCAGATTGCCGTTCACAAAAGTAACGTTACGAAAATCCTGTACTTGTGAGACCCCGTCTGTCGTACAGCATGCTATCCCAAAAGGGTCGAGATTGCGATTCGGACAGCTTTCGAATACCCATGGTGTCCAGAAGCGGTAACTCGTTTCGCTTTCGGGTTCGCACTCGGGTTCGCACATGAGTATTCTAGTCTGGTTAACGTGCCCCGCCCGTAATATAGCGTTCCCCTTCGTTATATAGCGTAACTACTTATTTTTAGCCACTAAGAGCCTTAGAATAGTATAGTACAGCGTTTTTTTCAAGAGGGGGGGGAGCGGTTGTTTTGCAACTCACCGATAACCGAGACAGACAAACACAGACGAGATATCCGTAACGAGGCTGTGCCACGCGTAATGTAGCACGAGGCTCACACCGTGTCATCGCGTGCAGAGCTGCCGGAAAGCTTAGTGTTAGAAATCACACAGCCTTGCGAGTGACGACATTATACAGTGTCGAAACGCTACGTTGAACACAGGATAACGAGGCATTGTCTGCTATTTGGTAGACTGCCATTACAGTGTGCTTTTATGGACGCTGAGTCGCACAGAACGTCCCAATAAGAACGATTTAATATCGTCAAACACTCTTAAAAACGCTGCTGATAAGAGTGCATCGTTGTCCAGGCGGACTGGAGATGTTGTTGTCCGACAATGGTGCGGATGAGGCGCACACTACCGGTAAGAATCCAGGGTCTCATGGAAATTCCCGAGCCACACAACTGCCAAAGCATCTTTCGCTCCGCTTTACTTGCCATGAAACCTAAGGAGAGATAGATATTCGTAGACTAGGACGCGAATTCACAGCATGTCTACGTAGCGTAGCCCCATTTCAACGAGCGGGCTCGGAGCACGGATACGCATCATCCGAGAGGACAGGGATTGTAGTATCATTAACCCACCATCGCACTACAACAACACAAGTCACATCAGGTATCGCATCATTGGTCAACGTATCCCAGCGATCTCATCTATAGTCCTTGTCAAGCCCATCTCGCCGGCAATGGCGCCGCGATCAGCGGCCACTATACCTGACATCTGCTAGCAGGAAGGTTTCGGACCCTTGCCAACAGCCAAGTAACGTATAGACCGTATACTCGTACTGAGAGCTGCGCTTTGCACAAGACAGGAACCCTGTCGGTCACCGCTGTTCGTCATCTCGCGGAGGATGGAACGAAAGGCATGGGTGTGGGAACCTGCCTAGTCTACCTCTCACCTTTAAAGGTCGCGACGGGCTCCCTCTCTGCAATACATACGCATCAAACTATCTCACACGATGGAATTTAACACCACCAACACCACATCTGAGCTGGGAGTAATGGAGCCCCAGACGCTTGCCAGACTGCTACACATCCTACAGACGGCAACAGTAGCAGCACTGATCTTCGCCGTGTGTGCCTACATCCCCAAACTCAAGCATCGAGCGCACCTTGCGAAGCTTCCAGTCTTCAATAGCTCAACAGGAGGAGGGAAGGGATACATCAAGTCTACGAAAGATCTCTACAGCGAGGGGTATCGGAAGGTAAGACTCTCCAAATGCAGAGGAACCAAAAGCTGACGCCAGTAGTTCAAAGATCGTGCCTTCTTGATGACAACTTTACAAGGTGCGGGAAACCACCAACGAGAACCAAATGGAACATCTGACAAAGTGTAGGCGAGAGTAGTGTAGTCGTCCCACAAGCCTTACTGCCTGAGTTACGAAAGCTCCCCGACGATGTTCTCAGTTTCCCAAAAGCTATTGACAGAGTAAGTGTAGCGTCTTACAGTGTACCTACAAATGCTGCAAAAGTGGATATCGCATTGCGCTCGGATGACTTGCGTTCATGTAGCCTGAAGGTCTTCGCACTGCAGAGCATGGCTAACAAAACGCCAGAGCATGGAGGTTAAATATACCAGGATCGAAGCAGATCCACGGCTGTCTGTGCATGCCATCCGGTCCGACCTCACTCCAGCGTTAGGTATGTTACCAGCCATCATCAAGTCGCTACCAAGGCTTACGAAAATCTAGCCCGGCTAAATTCTACAATCTGCGCTGAGGTAGATGATGCCATGAGGCAGCATTTACCTCTCTGTCACGAATGGACGGAAGTGCCCATCAGCGATAAGCTCGTGGACGTTGTTGCAAGAATATCCGGGCGAGTGTTTGTTGGTCCAGATCTCTGCCAGGATCCAGAATACCTCGAATGTTGCACCAAATATACCATTTATTTGATGGACGCAGTACGAGCGATCAAGAAAGTTCGCCCCTGGCTGAAACCCCTCATGGTCCCTCGTCTACCTGAGATTATACGCCTTCGGGACATGGAAAAGAAGGCCGCAAGAATATTGCAGCCGATGGTACGCGAGAGAATGGAGGCTGAAAAGGCTGATCCTGACTGGCAGAGACCAGATGACATGATGCAATGGCTGCTCAGCCATGGCGCTGAGCATGGCAAGCAGTCGGTCGAAAGCCTTGCAAATACTCAGCTTGGCCTCATCTTTGCGGCAATCCACACGACCACAATGACCGCAACCAACCTTTTGTATACGCTGGCTTCAACGCCCGAATACATCGTCCCTCTCCGCGAAGAGGTGCGCGAAGCCATGGCCGAGAACGACGGCAAAATCACAACTCGGGCGCTGCAGCACATGGTCAAGCTTGATAGCTACATGAAGGAGGTCACCCGCCTATACCCTCCCGGTATCACATCCTTCGCCCGCCGCGTCCTCAAAGGCATCACGCTTTCAAATGGCCAGTATATTCCCGCCGGCGTAATCATCGAAGTCCCCGCCCAAGCCATCTACACTGACTCAGACCACTTCCCTGACAGCGGAACCTTTGATGGCTTTCGGCACTACAAGCTTCGTCAAGGCGGCACGGCGAGCGATCACGCCCGCAACCAATTCGTCACCACCAACGAATTGAATCTAGCGTTTGGATACGGGCGACATGCGTGCCCCGGCCGCTTCTTTGCTGCAAACGAGATCAAGATGATTATTGCGCGCTTGCTTCTCGACTTCGATATCAAGATGCCTGGTGATGCGACGGAGAGATATCTGCAGATCGAGACGGGCAGTAGCAGCATACCGGATCCAAGAAAGACATTGATGCTCAAGCGTGTGGAGGCTTGAGAGACAGGGAAGGTATCATGCTCGCCGTATTCAAATGCGTGTCATCCTTTGTAGTTGGAAATTGGGTTGTTCAGCGGTCGCATGGTAATGTGGCTTGCATGTGCTCCCGGCTATTCCCACGAGGGTTCTGAGGCGTTCTTGGAAACGGGAAGTTGAGATGTCCAGATGAGTTGCGATGGTCTGTTAGTCTTAAGGTTGGATAGTAAAAATGAATGCGAGCTCATAAGCCCTACTAAATACCGAAACTCTCTTGCGTTATGTGTTGATGTACGGTAGCACTTGAAGCGAGAGGATGATAATCGCTACTAGCGAGCCAGACGCGGGTCTTCATTGGTCTAACCTCATCACTGGGATGGACATGTTGCGAGGACGTGTTAAGGTTTAAGTGAGCGACGCCGCTGGGCGAGATGGAGCCAGTCAAAGTACGATGTATCCGTCGAAGACGCCAACTGTTGAAAAGTGCACCAATGGCGACCTCATCGGACATATAGTAAGAATCATAATGGCCCATGTGTGGGCGATTTCTTGCCTATGTTGAGGTTCGAAACTCAGCAATCCAACTCACAATTATTTTACCTATGGTAGTGAAGCTGAGGGCATGGTGATACGATGCTCAACCTCAGGGACGCAAGACAGGTCTGAAAATCAAATCATATTAGTAAAAGTGCAAGCTATGACTGGTAGTGCACTATACTTTTGCACGAACGAGGAAAAAGTAGCAGGAGTAGCAAAGTGTAAGCAGTCTTTCCATGCGGATGCAGAATATAGAACCAGGGTCTTGGGAGACCTGCAATTGTTTGTAACTCCATGCGAATCTGGGCATTTTCGTTCGTAATGTGGGACACGTAGTGGCAGCTAAGTCAAGCAAAGTACATACAGATGTTGCCAGGTCTGAAACAGTTGATAGGGTCCTGGTAACTACCAGAAGTATGCCCAGCTCGTATCCATGTACACAATAAAATGGAGATTCTCTGCTGTATACGGCTTCTTCTGTGGCTTATGGAGTACATGAAAGATTGTATGTTTGCACATAGTCGTCTATGCATCCACGGCCGGACTTCTGTGGTCCAGGGAGGTGAGAAACTGGTGTTTTGTGGTGGCAGAATGGGAAAGTCTGGAGCTGCGGTTCCAGTTTGGTGAGGTGCGTGTGGAACGTGCGATCGATCTGAGCTGAATTGTCATTGCTGGCTGGCTCGCTGCTGCATGTTTGGCGATGCTCGATTTGATGCTCTTCGCTGAGGCTCTACTCATGTTGGGTGTTGGCGCGGCGAGGTTGGATTTCGCAGGAGGTCTAAGTCGAGCACTCGGTGTTGGTGCTTCCGTTCGAAGGCCGGGAGATGTCTCGTTGCTTACGGGTTTCGCCGGTGGCCTAAATCGTACGCCGCTCGGTGTTGGGATTCATTGCACGATACTCGTGAATGCAAAATGTGTTGGGGTCGTTCGTGTCGCCACTATTGTTCTGCTGTAATAACATGTTGGCTAACGCCAAATTGACACATGCGGCCGAGAACATGCTTACATTGAGAATTTGAATGACCTTGGGAAACACACATACGCACCCCCTGGAGTCGACAAAGCAACACATGTGAGCATGTCCAAAGAACGAGGGCTATATGTCGTAGTTTATAGCAAAGGAGCAGGCTCAACTCTAATCAGCCGAGACGACGATGAAATAGAGGCTAACGACCCAGCCTCTAATATGTGACATCGTGATGTGGCAGGTGCGAGAACTAATCTCCATTAACGTAGCAGCACAATGTGGGACATTAAATAGTAGAGTATCCTGAATAACATCTCTGTAGACGGAGAGAAGAGGAAGGAACGTAGAGCGTGGGGGTGTTGTAACTGAGCCTTGGCGGCAGTGAACTGTACAGCAAAGTGTGCGAAACATTATGTTGAAGATAAAGCGTAGAAGTGGACGAAAATGGCTTCATCTGTGGTATTATGGAGTGAGGATTGAGCTCCTTCGAGACGGAAGGCGTCTTCGATGGGAGGACGGCACGATGCGCCCAACCAGCGCAGGGCAACACGCATTGTATTTTCTCATACATCGCGTTGCGTTTATGCTTCTTATTGGTGCTCGTCTTGCGCATTCAGCCTGCTTTTTCTGATCTTATTCCATAGCTGTCAGACTTCCACGTGACTGCCCAATGCGATTGTTAACGGGACGCGCTGCTTACACGCAGTTCGCAAAAGTTCGGTATTATGAATGCATCTTGGGACGGACAGTGAGACACAATTTATGTTGTGTTACCTCTCAATCAATCTATACACTTTCTGGGCTTCTGGGCATATGAACAAGTCTTATACTCACGCATTGTCGCCTACTACAAATGCAGCATGTTTCCTCAACTCGTTTCTCCCATATGCAGTGACTTAACACACACATGTCCTGCCCGTTGGACTGAAGCTTGGATCTGGAGGGAGTTGGCCGAACAGTGGCGGACTCTTTGACGGTTCTGGAATTAGTGATATGCGAAACCCGAGACCCGAGTTGTTGGACGATGGTCCTCTCAGGTTTGTATCTCCGCGAGAAGAATCGACAACGAGTAGCAGCTCCACGAGAACCCAAAGTTCTTCTCCCCACAGAGTGCCAACGATCCCTCTTGTCTTCTCGATCCATTAGCTCATACTCTTTTCAATGACCGGTCTGGAGGACATACGATTCTACCGGGGCTGTACTTAATGACGCACACCTCACTTTTGCTTTACTGTAAACTCTGCTCAGACTCGAGAGCAGTACCGGAGGCGCTGAGACGGGTTTATCGTTGTACAACGATGACGGGATGTGGTTTGTTGACCTCGTATGACTTGATGCCAGCGTGCCGTTGACACTGCATGCAGCTGCTCGGCTTATCACAGATGTTGGTAAGGATCATGTTTGCTTATGCTGCAGCTGACGGGGCAAATTGGGCACTTTGCGCGGCCCGCTCAAATGTCTCAGATAGCACCCGAACAGTCGAAGCTGCAGTCATTTGCATAAGATCGTCCCGCATATAGGCGCGGTAGGCGGCGACTCGAAAGAGCTTGTGTAACTTCAGCCGATGGCGGTTGATATCCACCTGGCACGGAAGCGGCGAAGCGAGATGGCGGGGAGGAGCTGGTCGCGCTCTTTCCTGGAATGCAGATGTCATCACGCGGCTTCCCGAAGGCGCGTAATCGGACGCAGCTCCGTTGCTTCGACAACATCGAACCAGCCTTCTTATCCAAGAAACCTTGACGATGGAATCTTCCGACACCCGTTGTCCTGCGGACACATCAAGGTGCAGCCGCCTGATCATCTACCTAATTAGCCAATAGTCAACAGCACATTTTCCCGAGATTCTGGGAATTGCTGACTACACAAGGTTTCGGCTACTCTATCGCGCCCCTCACCTGCTATATATCCGAACGTTACGCGGCGTCTAGCATAATGCTTGTGCACAACCTGCATGCACGGCAATTTGTGTCTCTGGGCAATATGTGGTCTTCCGGGAACAGACATGCACTCCATTCATATATCGCAATCAACGTTTCGTCTCGCGCCCAAGATCTGGAACAAGGTCTGCAGCTTGATTTTCTCCCTTTGCGACACTTCCGGGAGAGTCTGCATGACGCTACTGCGACCGATCGGTAGACCCTGTGGGTGAGATGATTTGCGGTTTGGTGGTTGGGAGTTACCGTTGGTGACAGGCCGCGCACAGCGCCGGGAAGAGGACGATTTTCCTCAAGTCTGATCAGCACCAACAGTTTGCTGTATCTGCAGCCTGTAGGCCAACCCTTACATGTATCCTCGATTACACGAAGGACAACATGCGAGTCGCTCTAGGTAGCAGCAAAAGGACTGCACCAGGTGTTCTAGCGTTGTGATGCATCGCCCTCGGATGGCAATAGCAGTGCCAAGACCAGGCTGAAGAATGAGCCGTAGCGCAACAGTGCAGTGCGCACGGGGTGATCGGGCGAGCCCAACTTGAAGACAAATACTTTTCGAGTTGACGATGGTCGCCTTCTGGTTCGGTGGTTGTAAAAACCTCGTGAAATGTGCACAACGCAGGTCGATGGGCAAAGAAGACGCGCCGGAACTAAGGCGATTCAGGCGACGGGATCGAAGGGATCTGCGCCCTGACGTTCCGCTCTGACACGGTGAAACGAACTGTCGGCGCGTTTGGCCCCATGCCGGTTGGTGACGCTATTCCTGAGCGTCAGCAAAGCCTCGTAGGGATCCCTACCCAACAGACGGTGAAAATGCGACGATAGTGTTGGAGTTGCAGTTTTTACGAGGTTCCTAATTTCATGAGGGTTTACTTCGACCCGTAGGCCTGGCCATGCCGGTCACATGACACCAAGATCTGTTTGCGAATCCCTTTTTGTACCGCTCGCTTGCCGGCACGGCACTGATGACGCGCAGGCCTCCCCTGGATCCACAATCTGTGGCGGTGGACCGCTTTCAAGCAAGGTTTCACGTGGCTGTCCACAGGGCCCCAGCGCGCCCAGAATCTGTGTGGCTTGCTTCTAGCGGCGGGCTGCTGTTCTTTTTCGGTCACGCTACCGTGGTGGAAAGTCAGCTCCCGAAAGGGTATCGGCAAATGCGCCTCTCGTCACGACCCCGGCTGCAGATGGGCCAAGACAGGACCATGCAATCATCTGTCGAGGCGATAGCAGCGACCAAGGGCCAGGAACGTAGCTGTCCACTGCAGGCTGGGTAGCACAATCCCGGCTGGCTGCTCATGCGCAGCGTATGGCCGGCTGTTGTCAGATTGGAGGCGGCGACAGGGTTGGTTGGCTGTGACACGAGCTTTCTGCCGACGACGCGGGAGTGGAGGACAACTGCGTCACAGCACGGATGTATGCCCAGGCGAGCTAAGGTGAGCACCGGAAGCTTCAGTGATGCGAGGATGTGGAGAGGCGTGTAAGGGGCTTGGCGATGTCAATCGTTAATCACTTGGCCCTGCACCTCGTGCGCCCCCGTGCAACCACCTCCGCCTGCGGCCTTTGTCCCGTCAAGCGCTGCGAGGCGCCGTTTGCCTGCCTCGAGCCCAGCGTTTTGGCGAGGCCGTCAGCGGTGCAGCCATCCGGGTGTATCTGGCTGACAGCATGTGCATGCCCCTTTTGCAGGTCGAGCAATTGCGATTGCAAGTCACTTTGCGCTCAGGACAATGACCAAACACGTCGGGTTGGTGGATAGCGAGCTGAGCGTTCCGCCTCGTAGGGCGGCCGTGGGACTGCGAGTGGCTGGGGACGCGGCAATGGCCCACGCCAACGCCTCCATCAGCTTGATGAGGCCCCGCAGCGAGCAGCCAGTGATGGGACAGCAAGGCATCCTACCAGCACCGAACGTCGGACGATATGGTCTGACGAGAGGGTGGAAACGGCTGGCGAATCATGAGAGCTGCCTGCGATGTTGTTTTGAGCAGGTCGAGACGATTGCCATGGTGAAGACAGCAGGCAGAAGCAGTACATATGGGTTGATGCTCCATTGCGCAGCTTGATTAATGTCCAATACCTCGTTAACGTAGACAACCGCAGATGATGTCGCATATGCCTACAGAGGCCGTGAATGTGCAACTGCGGCGTGGATTTGTTGTGTTTGAGGCCCTTGGGCGATGGGGCGGATGCTCCCTTTACCCTTGGGAAGCGAGCGCGGAGCCGACACGCTGACGAACCTGGGACGAACGGTCGAATCGTGATGCTCGATCCGGTGACAGGCCCGCCGCGGCACTTTAAGCTTTGCACCTGGTGAGCCTCAGGGCGAGAAGGTAGGGCATTTTGGGGTGTATGTTTCATTGTCAAGCAGTGGTTGCAAGCAAGGCAGCGGCTGGGCTGGGAGGCGCCCACGCAGCAACGTCGCACTCGTCCATCGCGCTCATGTCACGAGTGACGATGAAGGACGAACGGCTCCCAGCACACAGCAACACTTGACATGGTGTTGATGTTATCAGCTGAAGATGGCCGCAGCACTATAGCGAAAAACACGCTCCGCACCCGACATCACTCTCCCACTCATGCAGGCAGCGCAACAAGGCGGTCGCGAGGGTGCAGGCGTGTCTTGGCGGGAGGGCTAGCAATTTGTTGCCAACGGGTCGGCGGCATCCCAGTCGGTGGCTTGCACTACGGGGTTTGGCGCTACAGGGACATGGACACGGCATTCCGCACGGTCTTCTTAACCACACTTTCATCTAATCCCTGCCCGCGGTGGGTTAGGGTTGTGATTCTCTGTTCGACGAGCGTTGCTTGACACGCCCTCCCCCTTCGTCCTTTCTCGCGCGCCGTTCCTTCCTCCTCTACTCACCACGCCAGTCTCTGCATCGCGGCCAGCCCTCACCACGCCAGCCCGCAGCGACAGCCACAGCATTGTTCATCTCTCCGTGTCCGTCTGTTCGTGCTCGGGTCCACCTTCTCGGTGTTCCTCTGCGCGCTGCTGTCGTTCTCCGCCTCTGCTTCCCCACGCCTCGACTCACGTCCGCCGGTAGGCTTGCGAGCACCTCAACCACGTTTCCCCGTACGTCACTAGCACCTTTCTTACACACAGCAAGACCACCCTGCTGACTACTTCAGCCTTCACCACCCACCCGCTTCCCTCTCATCCCGACTGTCTCGGCGCCAACCGTGTCGTCAACGTCGGTGCTTCTGTAGCGCGTCTCCCACTCTGCAGGCACTTATACCGCGGCCATGGCGCACCAGCAGCCCTCGCCGACCACCGGCATGCCTCCACACCATGGCGGCCCGCATCCGGCGCATGCCCAAGTCAACGGCCATCCGCCGCACGCGACTCAGCCCAAGACGCCTTCGCAGTATCTGGCGCAGTTGACCGAGGCCGTCTGGACACAGATGGGTACGTATCAGCCTCTCCACGCGCCGACGGGGAGGTCACTGACAGCTCCCAGGCTCCCTCTCAGAGCAGATGAACGATTTCGACGGCGCTATGCAATGCTACGAGCAGGCCCTAAAGTTCAATCAGTGGTCCATCCCAGCCATGCAGGGCATCGCCTGCATCTTGCGCACAAAGGACGCTTTCCCTGCCGCGGTCGAGTACTTGCGCACCATCCTGAAGGTCGATCCTGCCAATGGCGACGTCTGGGGCAGTCTTGGTGAGTCCAGATGCCACAGTCCTTGAGCGCTTTCTCTAACACCCGCAGGCCACTGCTACCTGATGATGGACGACCTCCAGCAGGCCTACTCTGCATACCAGCAAGCGCTGTATCATCTGTCCGATCCAAAGGTATGACATCGCCGCGCAGAAATCCCACAACAGCGCGCTAATTGTCGCATAGGAACCCAAGCTGTGGTACGGCATCGGAATCCTCTACGATCGTTATGGCTCCCTCGAACATGCTGAAGAAGCCTTCTCGCAAGTCATGCGCATGGAGCCGGGCTTTGAGAAGGCCAACGAAATCTACTTCCGCCTCGGCATAATCTATAAGCAACAGCAGAAGTTTAACCAGAGTCTGGACGTAAGTGTTCTCTTGCATTTTGCGATTTTACGACTGACATTGTGACAGTGCTTCAAATATATCGTCACCAACCCTCCTCGTCCACTGACCGAAGAGGATATCTGGTTCCAAATTGGGCATGTGTACGAACAGCAGAAAGAGGTATGTTTGTCCGGATTGCTGAGCACCTAATGAATCGCTTACCATGTCCCAGTTCGACGCAGCGAAAGGCGCATACCGTCGTGTTCTGGAGCGCGACCCTAACCACGCCAAGGTTCTCCAACAGCTAGGCTGGTTGCACCACCAGCAGAGTACCAACTATGCCAGTCAGGAGCAGGCTATCGAGTATCTCGAGAAGTCTGTGGCATCTGGTGAGTCTTGTGCCCCCGTCGCGGATCATGCGCATGTGGCTAACTGCTTGGTTTAGACCAGACTGACGCACAAAGCTGGTACTTGCTGGGCCGATGCTACATGTCACAGCAGAAATATCCCAAGGCGTACGAAGCCTATCAACAGGCTGTGTATCGTGACGGCAGGAATCCAACGTTCTGGTGCAGCATCGGCGTTTTGTACTACCAGATCAACCAGTACCGCGATGCGCTTGACGCATACTCTCGTGCTATTCGACTGAATCCAAACATTTCCGAGGTTTGGTATGATTTGGGTACTTTGGTGAGTACTTAACATCCTGCCACCCTTCACGAGCACGCTAACAATGGCACAGTACGAGTCCTGCAACAACCAAACAGCCGACGCACTTGATGCTTACCAGCGTGCTGCTGACTTGGACCCATCCAACGTCCATATCAAGGCCCGTCTGCAGCTGCTCCAAAACGGACAATCGTCTGCTGGCGCGCCCAATGGCAACGCTCCAGTGCCCCAGGATATCCATCCTCAGGCTTATCAGCCTGCTTCTGTTCACGGGCCAGCTGCGCCCCAATGGGGCGCACCGCAACCTCAGCAGCCACCGCAAGGCCCGGCGCCACCAGCCCTGGGTGGAGGTGGATGGGACCGGCCGCTTGCTCAAATACGTGACCCTGGGCTTCCTCCTCAACAGCTGAATCCATATGAGCAGCGCGAAGGCATTCGCCCGCCAACACAGCATGCTGCACAACGGCCGGTCAGTCCACGACAAGAACCTCACAGGGGATACGGAGAGCCGCCACGCCCACCTACTAATGGACCAGGTCCTTCAGGGCCTGCTGGACCTCCTCCACCAGGCCCTGGACCTATGCGTCGTGGCATGTCACCATCACCAAAGACTCATCATGTCGCTCCTAGTCCCTACCACCCTCCTCCCCCACAACTGACACCACAACCTGCCCAAGTGCAAGCACATGCTCCTCCACATCATCAGCAGCCCTCGCAACCTAACCGCATCTCGAATCCCAATTATGGTCCTCATGCTGGCAGCGTCCCGCCACCCCCTCCGCCACCCCCTCCCGGTCTAGCCGGCCCTATGAACCAGGGCCCTAGCCAAGGTGCTGGTCCAGTGCTTGCATATGGCCGCCCAGCCAGTCCGCCGCCAGAGGTACGGCCGATTGTCGAGAATCGCGCTGGTTCTCCTCGCATCAACGGCTATCAAGGACCATATCAGCACCATGCTGACCCTTCGGCCAGCAGTGGCATTGCAAGTGGCGCCCCGGCTCCCCAATCTGCTATGGTTGCTGCCGAAGCTGCTGCCCGCGATCGGGATGATCGTCCTCCTACTGCGCCACCAAAACGACACCGTGAGTGGGAAGACAACGAGCACGTCAACCCGAAGTTACCTTCGAACGACGAGAAGCGTCAGAAGCTCGAGGAACCACACAGTCGTCGGCCATCACCTCCGCATCCAGTGCCGTCCCCACAGGTTGCCCGTCACAGCCCACATAGCACCCCAGATGCTCGACGATTCAACGACGGCTACCATCCTTCCGAGGCTGCTCACCACCCACCTTCACTTCCACCAATGGGCGCGGCACCACCACTACCTCGCATGTCGGAAACACCAAAGCAAGAGCGGCCTGAGCATCACGAGCCGGCCGCCCGTCATATGGACGTCGACGAAGATTATGATGATGACGGAGAAGAGACGAAGCCCAATGCTCCAAAGTCTGACCGTGGCAGCCCGCGCAACGTTGCTACGAATGGCGCGTCTCACGCCCCTACACCAATTGAGCAGAAGTCGTAGAATGACCTTATCAACTGGTAAAAGTTCATGTTAGTCCCACCTAATTTATGTATTTAAACGATTGGCAGTCACAGCCAGGAACAGATTGTTGACACTATTTTCAATAAACAAACACCCTTCAATCATCTGTCGTCATGTAATTGCTGTGTGGTCACGAGACCTCGAAGCGACCTCGGGACGCTTAGTACTGTGTTTCTTGAGAAGTATTTTGCGCCTGACAATGCGCCATATTAGTGCCAATGACTAAACGTGATTTTTTTTCTGGTTCATTTAAGTCTCATATTGTATTCTGGTAGAGCCGCAAGTACCTCTAGGGTGTGGTCTCGATCAAGGGTAGAGTTGCGGGGTTAGACTTCTGCAGGGCTGCCCGCTACTTGGCCCAGGAACATTTTCAGAACATTTCTGAGAACGAATTCGAAGCATAGAGCGCCTCAGTAGATTAATGGTCGTTATGTGGATCTAGTAAAGAGAATTTTGGAGTGTTTCAAATCCTTGTAAGAATGATCATACATGTTTATGCAGACTTGAAAGGCTCCTGCCTGTTTAAAGCTACCTCGACCTATCGATAGACCTTGTGACGTGCAGCTCGACAGTTGCGTCATCGGCGCGCTCCAATCCAAAACATGCACAAACTACCTCTACACAGTACACACGTAATACTACGACTATACAGACCGAACTTCCTGTATACAAACACCACTCGCACGCTCGCAATCACACATAACAAACGCACCCTCATCTCCACCCCTACAACCTCTCATCACCTTCCCACGCGCCGCACTCTCCCATTCACATCGCCCTTCCCACTCGTACGAGCTCCCCACACAGCCCGCACCATGTCCTCGGACGCAGACTACGCATCCTTTCTCGACAAAGCGAATCAAGACACGGGCGCCGCACAGCAACAAAGCACCTCGAGCAAGAAGAGCTACGGCACCAAGAGCGTAGACACGGCAGTACCGAAGGCGCTGGAACAAGTTGAGGAATACTATGTCAGCGACGCGGATGAGCCGTTTGAGCCCGTTGCGCTGAAATTCGGGGGCGAGAGTATAAGTGCTGGTACGTTATATCTACCTTGCGTCACTCGACTATGAGCTTGGGCTTGGGGTGTGGTGTAGTGTACATGCACGGGGCTAATAGCGTCACAGATGAGTTGAACGAGTTGCTGGGCGGCGACAGGGAGGTTGAAGAGGGTGCGCCCAAGGGCTTTGAAAGGCAGTATAAGAAGGTCATTGATGCGGTCAAGGGCGCGGGCAATGGGGAGGTTAAGGTTTTTAGAGTTGGGATTGATGGGGCTAGGGCTGAGTATTGGGTTGTTGGGGTTGATGGGGAGAGGGCTGTGGGGTTGAAGGCGTTGAGTGTGGAGTCGTGAGGGGAGATACTTGTGGTGGATGGTACATGTGATGAAGGTGCATTTTGGTGAGCTTCGTTTTCGAGGTGTACGCTAAGCTAGTAGGATCTTAAATCTTGTTCAATGACTTGCGCCTATAGTCTATCGCTGTACGATCTGCGATGGAGGTTCAATGCATAAGGAAACTTGTTTCATATGTGCGTAATCTCCGAAACAGGGACTCGATCTCATAGCATACAGGTAGGACCTTGTATACACGGGATGGTTAGTATTTGTCAAACTGTGAAGATCTTCATTAAGGTCCATGTTCGCGCATGAATATCAGAAGTTATGCGGTACTTCGTCGAAACTTTTCGCTTGATTGCGACGCATGTCTCCATCCTGCCCGATGCTTCCAGTACACGTGCACCTTCCTCATTAAGACATCTTCACCGAAAAGAGGTTCGAACAAGACTTGATACATTCTTGAATACTTACACGATGCGCAGCAGCTGCGAATCTGCCAGCGGATATTCAGCTTCCATCGCCAGCTTCAGCTCCATCGTGCGCTTCAGCCCTACAGCCTCGCGCCCATTCGCTGGTTGGACTTTAGCAACAGGCCCAATGACGGGGCGGCCGCGGCAGCAGGGCGCAATGGGCGCCTCGCCGGCCGCCTCAATTTCGGGTGTCTGGGGGGCGCTTGGCGTTGGGATGGGATCTGGTCGCGTGGCTATGTAATCGAGACCTCCGATCTCGAACGAGGACCGGGGATGCCGTGCTTGCGAGAGACGCAGTCTTGAAGTAAGTGCATGAGAACCACGGAGGTTGGCCCTGAACACGAGATTCACGGAGCGAAGGATCAAGAGGAGTTTTTCATACCGGCGGATCTGCCCGCGATACGATAGCGAAACCCTCAGAGGCCAGATGGCGGCGCCGGACGTCAGCGCGCCGGGACATGACTAAGTGGGCAAGGGCACTGACGGGTTGACGACTATGTTCGGCCTATCGATAAGTTAGGAGAGAGCACGTTCGACATGCTAGACCGATGCGAATGAGGCTGGGCAGGGAGGTTGTTTTCTGTGGTGCGGACGCGTCATGGCCGGGTCGGTCTGTTGCACACGCAGCTTGCCATGTTTTTGTTTAGAACGAGCACGCATGCAAGGGAGAAGCAGGGTAACATGGAGGGATCAACTGGGGTTGCATGTGTTATTAGGGAAACAGGAGTCGATGCAGCGGATGACGGTGGTGTCAGCCTCGAGGTCTCGTGGGTCAGGGGCACGCAGGCGCATGACAGCTCTTGTATGAGCAGCCAAGCACGGTGGGCACATCATGTTTGCTCGACTCGAAGGCGGTGTCTCCTGTTGAATGGCCTACAACCGTTGGGACTATGGCCGCCATAATTTTAGCACCAAGATTCGCCGCATGCAAGCGCCATGCAGGTCCCTATTGGCTGCGTCGTGACGGGGGCTTCGAGATCGCCAGTTGTGTTCCATGGTGCGCAGAGCTTGCCACTGCTTTGTTCGTCTTGCAACATCTCTGCACTGCTCTCAATACTACACTCACGTCAATACTGTCTAATCCGCGCCGTTGCACCTCTGACCTCGCACCCGCCCTCACCCACGATCAGACTGCGCGTGGCGGCACACCGTTGAGGCGTCGCTTCCGAAAGTGCCAAGGCTTCCTGCGCAGCGCGTTCCTTGCGAAGCTGCCAACCCTGGACGCCCCGTTTGAGCCAGGAGCAACGAACGTCTCCTTTGAATCGTCTCCCGCACCCTCTCCTCACCTGCCTCCCACCCCCAGCAGCAATACCGAGCATCAACAGGCACTGCACTGCTACAGGAGGGGAGCCGCCGTCGCCATCCACATACCTGCAGCACCGCCCGTTGCCCCGTCACCCTGCTGCCGGACACGCTCCCTTTGCTTGAATTCCGCTGCGTGCCAGCGCCGATAACAACACTCGTTTACCAACAGCACTCACCCGCATACTCGCCCGTCTAGCAGGTCGCATCTGTTAATACACGCTACTCACCCGCATACGCTCACTCGCCATGTCGTCACTTACACCGCAATCGCCACGAGGCGCCGGCCCTCCCCACATCCGCCTCAACTCAGGCACCCAAGAGGCTCGCACCGACGACAATGGCCTGCCGTCTGCACGCCCCACCACAGCCCGAACACACTCGGCGCGCTCGTTAACACAGCCGCTCCGCCCGAGCACCGCACCCCACAACCCCGGCACGCGATCGCCCACAGTGCCATCATTATACAAGAACGCCGGGGTCGCAGAGTCCGCCGAGATGCTGCTCCCGCCGCGCAAGCTCAAGACTCGCCCATATCGCGATGAGTCGCCGATCAGGTCGCCATCCGGCATGTCGTCACGGCGGACAAGCTGGAGCTCCGACACGTCGAGAGGGCCCTTTGCCTCGCCCTTTGACGACTCGAGAGCGCCCTCGAGAGCCGGCAGCGAGGAGGACCTCAACACGCAGACCGTCTCGGAAAAGTTCAACATTTTACCCTCTGCAGGACTGCTATTGTTCCCAGAGGACGTCGAAAAGGACGACTACATGCACAACCCAGACCCGAACGACAAGGACCAGCGAGACTGCGACATCTTTACCAAGCGCGGCTTCGTCAATGTCGGCGGTCTGGCCTTCCTAGCGGCCGGTCTGCTCGTGCTGTTTGTCGTTTTCCCAGTACTGTACGTTTCTCCACATGACGCTCCCTACCCTGTGACACACTAACACATCCACAGCACTTTCGTCGATAAAATTACAGAGCAACCCAAGGGCCCATGTACCAATAATCCGCTGTGCATTGCTGGCAAGCAAAGCGAGCCACTTTTGCAGAATGTGCGCCAAGGTCTCATCGACCCGACAACGCCCAAGGATGTGATGACACGAACTGGTTACAACGGCCAGAAGCAAAAGCTCGTTTTCTCCGACGAGTTCAACACCGATGGGCGCACCTTCTACGATGGCGACGATGCCTACTTCCAGGCCGTAGACATCTGGTATGGTGCCACGCAGGATTTGGAGGTAAGCGGTGTAGTAGTCGTAGCGAAATGAGCAGCTCTGACACTCAATAGTGGTACGACCCCGATGCAGCATACACCGAGAACGGCAGCCTTGTGCTCCAGTTCGACAAGATTCCAAGTCACGGGCTTGAATTTCGATCCGGCATGATCCAGTCATGGAACAAACTGTGCTACAAGGGTGGCTTTTTAGACGCCAGTATCTCGCTACCTGGCAGGGGTGATGTGAGTGGTTTCTGGCCTGGTTTCTGGACCATGGGCAATCTCGCTCGCCCCGGATACCTTGCATCGACCGAAGGCCTGTGGCCTTACAGCTACCACGACGAATGCGACCATGGTATCACGCCCAACCAAAGTTCCTACGATGGTATCAGCTACCTACCTGGTATGAAGCTCCCAGCTTGTACGTGCAAGGGGCAGGATCACCCCAGCCCTGGCAAGTCGCGTAGCGCCCCTGAAATCGATGCTTTGGAGGGCTCAGTCCATTTCATCGGGCCCGGAGAGACAAATGCTGTTGGTGTTGTGTCCCAGTCGTTCCAGGCTGCACCCTTCGATATCTGGTACCAACCTGATTACGGTGAGTCTCCTTCGTGTGTGTCACCTTCACCGCTAATAAATGTTAGAATACATCGAGGTCTACGATAACTCAATCACGATGATGAACGCCTACAAAGGTGGACCTTTTCAACAAGCCATTTCGGGCCTCACCAACTTGAACAATGATTGGTACAACGGCAAGCAATACCAAAAGTACTCGTTCGAGTATGAGACTGGCAAGAAAGGATACATCACCTGGTACGTTGGTGATGACAAGACCTGGACTTTTAAGGCCCCGTCGACACGACCCAACGGCAACATCGGCACGAGAGTGATTCCAGAGGAGCCGATGACTGTCATTGCCAACTTTGGTATGTCGAACAGTTTTGCCGCCATCGATCTTAAGCAAATCGCGGCCGACCTACCCGCTAAAATGCGCGTCGATTACATCCGTATCTATCAGGACGAAAGCCAAGACAACGACGACGATTTCATGACCTGCGATCCTCCGGGCTACCCCACGACACAGTATATCAGAGATCACCCAGCACCATACGCAAACCCGAATCTGACTGACTGGTACGCCCACTCCTTCCCTCTCCTGAAACCATTACTAACAACCAAACAGGAAATCAACCAAATATGACTGGCCAAAGAATTCATTCATGGACGACTGCAAGTCATGAGCGTCACCGGCTTGGTTCTCAATACAGTCTTTTCTTTACCTGCAACGGAACTGCTGGTCCATGTTCCGGTACCTTTTTCCTCTGTCGACTACTACCTAATGTGGCCACGGCAACACGAATACCCACTACCCGCACGCAAAATGGTTCATCCCTGCAAAAGCTACTACGTAATTTTAGACGTTTCTTTATCTTCGGATCCACACAATACAGCATTTGCATTGGCGTTTACGAGGGCGCTTCCCATTTACGGTTCATTTCAACGCCATTGGGTGTAACGCTTCCATCAGATACCGGTCGACAACCTGCTACCTCCTCCGGGACCGTGTTCGAGTTGCTCAGCGACGCCATCGTTCTATTTGAGCAGGTTGCTTATCCCGGCGGCATCTATCACACTTCTGCACATATACGGCGCTTGTATATTACGGCATTTGTTTCTGTTCGACGTGCATCGCCTGTACAAAGCATTTTCTCGTCCTCATTTGCGGAGGCAGACTTCCCTGTCTTGTTTTTGGTTAGGCACAATGGAGCTGCTGGGCGCTCTCTTCGATTCACATCTGCTGTAATGCATCTTTATGGTTTTCTGTCACTTTCGTTTTTTGTAGGAGTGTAGAGCATGCGTCATGATGAAAGATGTTTGCTGCTTCTTTGGATTTGAGCGCCTTTTTTGGTTTATCTGTTAATGTGCGTGCATGGTGAGGTGGGAGGTGTTGTATGAGGATTGGGGGGGAAGATGCGGAGTAGGGTAGAGATTATCGGCGAAAGTGAAATACAAAAAAGTTTAAAATTATGCATTGGCTTTTGGCTCGCGAGGTGCTTATCTTGCTGATGTGTAAGAGCACACGTCTCTCGGAAGCAGTCATACATCATGGCCTCGAAACCTTCGCCGCAAAACGATCACTACCAAACATTATCTCGCGCCCCCGTCTCCACTCGTGAAACGCCCCTCCCGCATCCACGCTAGGATACTCCCGGTGAGACACCTCTGCCAAAACCCCTTTTTACTGCATATCCTTAGCGAGAGAATCGACACCTTTTACTCTTACCTACTGGATTGGGTATATGGATTCTGTATGTGTGCGATGGGCTGTGGTTGTTTTGGTGTGGAACTCCAGCATGGGATTGTCCAATACGTAAATACTAGTAGCAACGCACTGCATCGCCTCGCTGAGCTGCGTTCTGTGCCCTCACCCTATACCTAGACCTACAGAGAAGGACATACTATGGATTCAGGTAGTCGGGTTGCTTGAAGAGGATTGTTATCTAACTGCCTGAATCACGTGGATTTACCACCCCTCACTCGCTACATACATGTAATGTCTTGAGGCCTCCTACCAAAACACATATATAGTGCCCACCCACCAGATCCTTTCACTTTGTCTACAATGACGTCTGGACCTTTCACGCCCCTCAGCGGCCACTGCACCTGCAAAACCATATCCTACACGCTCACCGCCCCGCCCCTCATCACCCACGCCTGCCACTGCACCTTCTGCCAACGCGAGTCCGGCTCAGCATTCGCCCTCAACGCACTGATCGAATCCTCACATTTCACAGTCACATCCGCGACGCAACCCACCGTGCGTAGTATCCCCTCTCTCAGCTCCGCAGCCGGCGACGCGCATTTAGTCGCACACTGCGCTACGTGTTTGACGGCGGTGTATGCGCACTATGGCTTTGCAAGCGCAGACGCGGATAGGAAGGTCGTGTGTGTCAAGGTGGGGACGCTGGACGACGAGGGCAAGAAGAGGGTGCGGCCCGATGTGCATATTTATACGAGCACGAAGATGGAGTGGGTTGAGCTGGGGGGTGAGCGGGCGAGGGGGGCGAGGGTGTTTGAGGAGTATTATGACAAGAGGGAGGTTTGGAGTAGGGAGAGCTTGGAGAGGTGGGATGTTTTGTTGAAGCAAGGTTAGGGAATTGGAGTGGTGCGAAAGAAGATCAAGTTCTTATTACGATGGAGATTTTCGATTCACTTTCATTTTGAATCTAGATAATAGTGACGGGTGGGTAGTATTCCTCTCCCGAGCCCGAGAGGTGGGATTACTTTAGATGCAGGTCTGTGCCATGGAAAGATGTAAATCGCTGCAGTACGCCCCTAATAGTGATGAAATAGACAATGAAGTCCGAGACAAGAAAGGCGCTACTCAATTTGCATGCCAACCCTCGCTGTATAGATAGTGAAAAGAGTGGCCGTATATGACATTATATGAAGGTGTAGGCAGACTGCTAGTTTGGTCGCGAATTGACAGCCAAATGGTTGAGATATACTGGCCGCCGACAACCCAGATGAGGATGCCTTTGTACGCCGTCATATGCGCTGAGGATGGGGATGTAGGAGGCGTATGGTTGTGTGCCGATGACGGGCTCGTACAGCCGTCGGTGGTGTTTAAGCCTCCAATTGACATCCTGATTCTGCGCTGCCTCAATCTCGTCCTCTTCCGATACGACTGGCATTGCAGCCTGGTCGCTGTGGGCACTGTCGCTGCGGCCGCGCTTGGACTGGTCCATGACTTCAGCTAGGCTTGCGGCGTTGGGCGGACGGTAGATGGCGTCGTAGTCTTGTCGTGCTGCCGGGTTGGCGAGGACGTCGAAGGCTGCCTGAGCTAGCCGGTACTTGGCGGGGTTTGTGGTGAAGTAGAGAAGTCTGAGCCGGCGGAAAGCTGCCTTTACGTCGTCGATCGAGGCATTGGGAGGTAGCTCGAGGGCGGCATAATGATCGACAAACTCGGATCTCTCGCCAGCGGGCAGCGGATCAGTTGACAATGTCGGTGAGAGGATGGGATTTTTGTGTTGTAGGAGGATGCTGGCATCGGATACGTAGATGGAGGAGCGCTTGATGTGCAGCATGGTGGGCGGCGCGGCAGAGATACTGATCGGTCTTGGTCGCTCAATGTATTCCGAGTTGTGTCGTTGGTGGTCGACGCGTTGCTTGTTGCGAAGTGGACTGACTCCTCCTATCCTGCACATGGAGGAATCCGTTTGCGGGAAGGAAGAGTAAGAGGCAATCATCTTGGGGTGTGCGGTGGTCTGGGTTTGTGTGTTCACAATGTCTCGAGCACTATTGTTACACGAAGACAAAGACGGAATGTTGTACGTGGAGGGCGAGGATTGTGTTCGGTGTGACACTGTGAATATGGGGAAACACGCAGGACAAACAATCATCTAAGACAGGGACAAGGTCATGGCGCAGCTGCTGCAGGGGAGCGTTTGATGCAGGGGGGCGGCCGGTGGGGCCCGCGGATGGGAAATGATGATGCTGGGAGGGCATCCTGAACGCAAGGATAAGGGATGCGCACACTGGAGGTGAAGTAGAGTTCTGCGCTTGTGCAAAGGTTCAAACAGACTTAAGTGAGAGCTGGAGACTTTGGCGGGCTGCTGGTTGGGCTTCGGTGGCTTGGAGCTGCGCAGATGGCATGTGCAATCGCGTCGTCGCGCTAGGCAACAACGTGGGGGAGGCTAGTTCGCGTGTCCCAAAAAGCTCCGACTCGACTTTATCGTTGGCTGCCAGCGCGTCGCAATCCACACGCCGTCGTCATATCCGCACTCAATGGCCGACGGCTTAAACAAGCGCAAGCAGCCCGCAGCCACGGGGCCAAATGCAAAGCGACCGCGCTTTGCCCAGCGTCCACAGCATCAGATCAACGTGCAGCCCACCAAGTCGGCGTATCCCAATGGCGAGGTCAATGTCAAAAACTTCCTCAACTCACACGAAAATGAGATCAAATCGCTCGAGAATGCTATGCGGGCCGCCAAGAAGGGACTATCACGCAGGGCCTTTCAAGATGTGCCGCGAGAGCTGAGGAGAAGGACTGCGAGCCATAATCCACAGCGCGTGCCGAAGAGGCTGCGAAGGCGCGCCAAGCACGAAGCGACTGAGGACAACACACCCATTAGTAGAGGGAAGAGCGGCAGTGGGGCGGGTAAAGGTGCAAAGGGTCACCTGAGGAAAGAAGGAAGAGCGAAGAGCAGACAGACCGGCGAGCAAAGGGCGAAGGGAAAGAATGCCAAGGGCGAAGATGATAGAACGGACATAGATGGAGCAGCAGGAGCGGATTCAGCTACGAAGAGACCAGACTCGATAGCACAACCAAAACCGAAGCCTAAATTTCCGACCCTAGCCACGCCCGCTACTCCCCCCTCCCGGTTTCGCAGACGGCAGAAAGACAAGACGTGGCTACCTACGCACCTATGGCACACAAAGCGCGCCCACATGACAGACCCGAAGGACCCTCTTTGGCGGTTTGCAATTCCACTCCAGCCTGCTGCAAAGGCATACCGCTTGACACACCGAGCGGCCACCCAGCGAGGTGCCGTCGCTTGGGATACGAGCTACATGTCTACCATCAGTCTTGAGGCAGCCGAGGCTAGCATCTCAGGCATGCTCAAGGGGCTACACTTCGCCAGCGAGAGCGCAGAAAACCCGTGGCAAGACAGAGGCAGGGCCAAAAAGTGGAGACATGGTACAAGAGTCTGGGAGGGTTGGATCTACGAAAGAGAAGCCAAGCCCTTGAAGAAGCTTGCCCCAGTTGCTATCATATGGTGCGTGCCAAGAGCGGACGCGAAGAAGAGAAAAGCGTTCATCCGTGTGCATCCAAGTGCGTACCTACAGCTCTGGAACGAGGTCATCAGGATCTCAAAGGTCCAGAAGCCAGGGGTAGTAGTGGAAGACTTGCGCTTCGAGGTCGGCTCCATCGAGATCATGGGGCCAGCAGCAGCAGAGACATTGTCCTCTATACTGTCCACGATCTCGTCCAAGGAAGCGCCTCCTGAGGCGCCACAATTAGTGTGGCAGAAGCTTGCTTCTATTACCGATGTCGCTTCCTTGCCTTTGGGAGCCCTGCTAGGCTTCGATATCTCCGATCCGCGCTTCCGCGACCCTCCTGCGTCCGCACAGTTACAACAGGACGAGCAGGCAATGCAGTCTTTGATGGAGATACTCGCACTGTGGCCTGTCGATGGTTCGCAAGCACCATCTTCAATCTTTGATCGCAACCTGCGTCTAAATGCACAGCGTTCCATGCCCTCCGAGAAGTCAATTAATCGACGCAAGAGCGCGTGTACTTTAGGAGAGCAACCAGAGGCCAGGCCAGCCGATCCGCAGATTCCAACACTCATCTATGTCTCTCGAGAAAATAAGTCGTGGACAGTTCTACTGCCCTGGAAGTATGTACAGCCTGTTTGGCGAGGCATGATGCGCTATCCGGTGTCGACAGGCGGCAATCCACGTTTCGGCGGACTGAAGGAGAGACGCCAGGTAAACTTTGAGCGATCCGTTCCGCAGTTTCCATTTGACCACCCAGGCACCGATGCTGGTTGGACTTGGGAGTTGCGAGAACGAGACGCAAGAAAGCATGAGTGGACCAAGCGACCTAAAGGGAAGAGGATCGAATGGTCTACAGTCGATCTCGGCCATGGAAGGAAAGGTGAGCTCGGCGATCCCTGGGCGTGCGATTGGGCAAGGCTTCTGCCAGTCTCTACCGAGGTGCTTGAGAAAGCAGACAAAGATGCTGAACATGTACGCTCGCCGCTCATCCAACTTTCCTCAAAGCAAGCTTCGGATGTGGTTGTCGGAGGCTCTCTTCCCGTGGACCATCAAGGTAAACCATATGTATTCGCTGTCAAGATCACTATGACGCAACGTGGTGTTCCCACCGATTGTGCTCGGGTGTATAGACTGCCTACTAGCAATGAGGAGCTGCGGAGCAAATGGCTATCTCTCATCCCCAAGCCAGGTGCGAAACGTCAACCAAGGACCACGCAGAAAACCCGCACGAGTGACGCTACAGGGCATGTCAAGCGGAGAGAATTGGCAAAAGATCTTCTCAAGGCGCAAGCGTTGAGCAACGATGTCCCCAAGGCTGGCGAGGACGACTACCCTACGGTCCCAGACGAGGAAGATCTGATTGGGTTTGTCACGACCGGTAACTTCAATCTTGCTGAGGGCATGCCGACAGCGGTTGCAAACATAGCCCTACACAAGGTCATCGGCGGTGGCTCATCAGAGGACGGCACGCAGCAGGAGGGTCGCGTGTGCATCGTCAGGCCAGCGGGTAGTACCATTGGTAGGCTAGCAACGTGGGAGGTGGTGTAAATAGTCAGAATAGTACAATGTACCCAAAGCTAATAGCTTCGCATACCTCGGAACACGGTCATTCAATGAGGAACTATACATGCAATATCCGAGCTAGTTGAAGCTTAAGGCTGTCTCTAATTAGCCCGGAGCCTGCTGACGTTGCAGAGACAAGATGACAGATACAGCCTATAGGGGTCACAACCACTTCATCCAGCGCGAATGTACGATTCAAGTGCACTCAAGCGGGGCAATATACGCATGCACACATCCTTCAACGAACACTCAGCTCCACCAGATCGAACGCTGCGGGAATCTGTTCATGGTGTGGGGTAAAGTCCACACGCTAGCAGGGATGAAGCGGGCCCGCTAGTGCTCCGGACAAGGATTGTATCGTCCCGAAATTACGCTAGCGTCTCGCAGTAGCCGTCTCAGCAAGTCGCCATTCTGCCAGGAACACAACGAGGAGAGACTTCACGAGGACAGCAAAATCAAGAATGGCCGAGGACCGGCCGGCAGACGACCAGGGCGAAGGCGTCGATTCTGCAGTCGGACTGACGTCAGACGCATTTGCGGATCTGGTGAGGCTGCTGCCAGCGGAGCGAGTTGCGACGGCGAAGCTAACATGTCATGCGCAGGCCAAAGACATTCTCGAGGACCTGCTGGACACGATTGTCACCAGGACCATCGTCTCATGCCACCGCTCGGAGAAGACGCTGCGCATGCAGTCGGCCGCCACACAGGCCGAGTCGCTCGCCCTCGCCAACCTCGAGCCGCAGTCGCAGAAGCAGAACCCCAACGGCGCCGCCTCCTCCGCCATCCCCATCGCTGACACGCCCGCCGCAAAGTACGAGAACGGGCGCGTGTTCCTCAAAGGCAACCCCCTCAAGACGACGCCCGAGATAATATGTCCGCACTGCAAACTGCCTCGGCTTATGCACCCCATCATGGGCAAGGGGATGCAGACGCCCGACCTCACCAAAGAATACTGCATGCTGTATCCGTGGGTGCAGCGGCAGGGCCACGACGTGTACGGCAACCCGTTTCCGACAGACATGGCGAAGAGTAAGAAAGAGCGCGAATTGATTAAGCAACAGCAAAAGAACCAAGAAAAGGAGAGCGTCGGCACACCGGGCTCACAGGACACTGACATGGCTGGCGCAGACACAAAGGAGATCAAGCTGAACACCGGAGGCAAGCCTGCGAGCTACATACCCTGGCACACGTGCCCGAACTGCAAGCGCAGCTTACTCATAACGCGTTTCGCGCAACATCTCGAAAAGTGTCTAGGCATAAGCGGGCGGCAGAGCTCGAGAAACGCAATGGCGAAGCTAGCAGGACAGAACGGTACAAGCTCAGGACTCGGCAACACACCCCTGGGCAGCCGCATGGGCACGCCAGTCCCAGGCTCACAGGATGGCCTTTCGTCCGCACCCGTACGACCGAAGAACGGCAAAGGCATATCGCCGACCAAGAAGCTGGTCCAGGACGACGACGCAGACGAGCTCGGTGCAGACGACACACCCGAGCGCAAAAAGATCAAGAAGAAGAGCTCGTACGTCAAAAAGGCGGACCGCGACAAGGTCGGCTCTGGTGGCGGCTCGCTCAAAGTCAAGCTCAAGACCGGCAGACCGGACCTCGAGCGTAGGGCCAGCGAGATGAGCGAGCGCAGCGAGGGCAAACGAGATCGCGAGGACGGCGACGAGGGCGAAGACCGGCGGAAGAAGAAGATCAAGCTTAGCATGGGCAAAGGCGAGAACGGGCGCGCCAGCGCGAGTGCAGAACCCGCCAGTGCTGTCGATTAGCCAGCCACCATCGCAATGGGCCTGTGGAGGCGTGTTAATGGTGTATATTGTACAACGACAAAGCTTGCATCACAAGGGCGTTTGGGATCATCTTGGGAATTCGGGAAATATACCACGACGCGAAACGGGGTTGTGAAGAGGCATTGACTCTGGCGTTACTTGGTTTCGTTTCATAGCCACAACACGGCTTTGTATTTCTCTAGGCTTCTGGGCTTTTCTGTATCATAGCATCACGCATGGCTTAGGGGTTGGAAAAGTAGACGATGCATTTTCCCCGTAATGAGATCGAATTGGAGATTCCTTGATTGCTGTTCATGTTTGGGGCTTACGTCGTTCTTCAATTGAGGCGAGGCGAGGTTGTTCTCCGTGATGTTGAGTTTACTCGTGGTGATGGACGCAAAAAGACACACCACCGTCCTCCACTTCCGCCACATAACACCGCACACCCTTATGTGTCCAGGATGGCAAAAAGACTGCAAAAGAGTGACTCAGCCGAGGATTGAACTCGGGACCTTCAGTGTATGAAGGGGCTTTGCCCTGTTAGACTGACGTGATAACCAACTACACCACCGAGCCTGTTTTGATGAACTTTGACCAAAATTAATGTAATATAATCTACGTTGTTGCAGATCGAAGAAAGGAGGGCATGAATGATGATCCAGAGCATGTAGATGGGTGGGAAAAGTGGGCAAAAATCGCAGTGGGGCATATCGAAAAGATCTTGGTGCGAGTTCAAACCTCGGCTGAATTTCCCAACACCACAATCCAAGATTCGTAGCGCTTTACGCAAGCACATTTGCCAAATGCTTAGCACATCAATCAGACGTACTGCACATCAAGATGAATTGTCTGCAATTCGATTGTATTTGTGTCATGTTTCCCCATTTTCTCTATCGAGTATACTGCGCTAACAAGCAAAATCCTGCTATGCCACATGCATCGTCCCACCCCAAGAACCATTGCTCACAATTCCTGTCTATGCTGTTTGCTTGCTAAATGTGATCAAGCGCTTGATGCCAACCTATCGAATCATTAACACATAATCTCATTCAACGACATTACCATCACTTACCATCCAGTTGCTACCCTCGTCGTTCTTGTTCTTCATCAAGTCAGAGAAGATGGCATTGGCCTCGTCGAACTGCCTGGCCTGAATGTTGCTCGCGAGCTCATTCATCTGCTGGATAGTGTCTGGCTTGAGCAGGTCCTCGTTGTTGAGATGATCGAAGAGGATGTTAAGGCGCTTCTCGGTATCGACAATATGCGCCCTGTACTGCGCAGGGACCTTGGGCTTGATGCGCTGTATCTCTGCGTCGAGAATCTCGTAGATGGGACGCGAGGAATCAGGGATGTGGGATCGATCACCAGCAGCTGTTCACGTAAGAATATAATCTATAACGCTCATTGCAAGAGTAACTTACGGTGCTTAGCCGCAGCTGAAGCAGGACCCTGAGACTGACCTGTGCCTGGTCTGGAATCGGGCCGTGGTAGACCACCCTGCGGAGGTGCGCCCCCTGGAGGTCCCGCACGTGGTGGGCCTGTGGGTGGGCCCCTTGGTGGTGGCGCAGCAGCAGCAGGAGGTGCTTGCTGGGCGGGCATTTGGTATGGTGATGGCGCATATTGCGATTGGCCGGGTGTGAATTGACCTGGAGGAGGTGCAATGTTGCGTGGTGGCGGCATTCCTCCCATGCCTGATGGTGGGCCAGAAGGCTGTGAGCCAGGAGCCGGAGCATATCGATTCGAAGGCGGTGCAGCAGACGAAGGAGGTTGGTATGGTGATGCTCCGCGCTGAACTGGAGGTGGCTGTGGGGCCCCGAAGCCACTAGGTGTTGGTGGTGCGTATGCATTTCCTGCTGGTGACGGAGCGTACGGGTTTGGCGCAGAAGAACCGCCCGCCTGTGTCGGAGGCGATGTCACACGAGGAGGTCCCTGAGGCGGACCTTTTGGTGGCGGTGGAGGAGTCGGTCTCGATTGTGGTGGAAACCCAGGAGATGAAACTTGTGGTGCACCATAGGACTGCTGCTGGTTCGCAAAAGGCGCACCAACAGTGTTGGCTGGGGTACCGCGTCTTGAAGCTGGCTTAGGTGGGCCAAAGTCTGGCGTATCGTTCCAGGCAGGAATGTGGCCCCGGTTGGCTGCTGGTATGATAGTGGGTGTGTTGGAGAAGTTTGAAGGCGGAGGTGCAAGCGGTGTTTGCTGCGGCTGTTGATAACCATAGCCAGCCTGGGGGATAGATGGCGGCGAAGATTGGTAGCCGGCGGGAGTATAGGAGCCTCGATTGGGTACGCCTTGTTGCGCTTGTGCTGACAATGGGTTCACTGGAGCATATGGCGAAGCAGTTTGTGTTCCAATCAAGGGGTTTACAGGAGCGTAAGGCGATGCGGTCCGTTGCGCTGGCGTTTGCTGCTGGACGGGAGGAGCAGCTCCGTAGTTCGGAACCACGCGTGTCGCGCGCTGAGTTGCGGCAGGCTGCGATGGTCTTTGAGCACTGGCTTGTGGTGCCTTCTTCGTGGTTGCTTGCGTAACTCTGTTCCTGGCTACATCTGCCGCAGGGTACTTCTGGGGGAGGAGATCGAGGTATTTCTTTGCAATAGCCAGCTGACCATGCGCAGACGCAATGTCAGCATACTCGATGTACTTTGCATACAGCGGCTCCAGCTTCCACTCGTCTTCTTTTTGGTGCTCAGAGTCCTTGAAGTGCGTCACTTGGCGGAACACCGTAACCTTCTCGATGAAGTCTTGAAGCGACCGCGCATGTACCGAAAAGCTGTTGTCTGCTTCTGACTGCTCTAGACCGGCATTCTCATTCTCTTGGAGTTCTTGGGCCCAGTTGACAACCACCTTTTCCAGCTTGGAACCAGCCAAGTAGCAGAAGGACGCATCCTTGCGGTAAGAGCCCTTGTCCTCCTCGAAGGCCTCTTCGAGACGGTCACCAAGGGCTTCGCAGAGATCAGGAAACTCGGCCTGGTCTGCAAAAGTACAGATAGTGGCCATGACTTCTTTCCAGTCCTTGAGATCAGCATTGTAAACAAAATCCCAGAGGTTCTTGCCGACAACAGACGCGAGCAGTCGCAGGTAATTTGGTGCATCCGATTGTCGCTTGAAGTATGCGGCCTGCGCCTTGGCGACACACTTCTCACCACCGCAGATGGCGATCATAAAGGCGTCTGATAGACGATTCTCCTGCAGGCAAACGTCCAGCGCCGCATCGAAGTTACCGAGCATCAGAGCACGGGTGATCTTGGTATCGGCCTCAGACTCGGCACCGGTGTATACCTGGAAGGGATTGTTGGTCTTTGCTCCCTTGGAGGCTGCTAGATCTGACAGGAAATTGCCTTCATCAGTCGCGTTGTCAAAGAACGAAGACCCCTCGTCAGCATCTCCGTCGGTTTGCGCCTCTTTCTTGACCTCCGTTGGCTCTTCGTCGGGCTTGTCTGCAAACCCGAGATATTCGACCAGCTTGGTACGTGGATTGTCAGAAGTCAGAGTCTCGATGACTGTCCAGTCTGCCTTCTCCTCCTCGGTGGCCGCCTTCTCGATCTTTGACTCGCAGAACGACGTAAGGTCGCCCTTCTCCAAGGCTTTGTCGAAATCCTCGCTGGCCTGGCTGATATCTGAGTCTATGGCGAATGTAGAGATGGTAACCTTCGACTTCGAATCGACAACACCAAATCGTACGAGCTTACCGCCGAAGCCAAATGCCACACCCGCTCTCCGCTTGAGCCATTTCGGAGGTGTCTTGAGCGAGAAGGATGCACCCTGAGGCTCCGCATGAGTCTGCGCAAAGAAGTCCTCGCCTTCTGGAGCTTGTGCCTTTGACTTGTTCTGATCAGCCGCGGCTCCGGTATTCTGGAGGGTCTGTATGGCGATCTTCCCATCGAAGGAGGCGGTTGCGAGCAGATTCGGGTTCGAAGGGTTGAACCTGGTCTGGAAGGTCCAATTCGTCACAACCGGGAATTCTCCCAATTGCTCTCCGGTGTGAGGGTTCCATGCGATTGTTCGGTTGTCCTTGCCACAAGACAATAAAATGTCGGTATCTTGCGTGCACCATGAGAGCGAGAGCACTCCCTGGTCGTGCGCCTGCAGCGTCTTCTCGGGTGCATTGGTGTTGCGGAGGTCCCAGACCAGCACGAGCGGGTTCTGATCGGTGGGAATAGCGGTGACAAGTCTGGTAGGAACATCGGGGTCCCAGGACACTGCGCTGACGGTCTTCCTGCCAAAGTGGTTCAGAGTGAGGTTCTCCTTCTTGCCTTTGACGTCCCAGACAGTGACAAAGCCCCCACTGCTTCCTGTAGCCAAGATATGTGACACTTTTTTGTTCCAGTCCAACGTGGTATACTCGTCGGGGTTCGCGCCGGCTTTGCCTAGCCTGAACGACTTCGAGTCGTCGTTGAGATCGTGAACGAAGAGCTCGCCCTTGGCACCCGCCGAGGCTAGAACGTGCGGCCTGAATGGATTGAACTGAATCGCCTGGATGGGGCCGGTGTGCTTCTCGATTTGCTGTATTTCAGCGTCGCTAATCAAGTCAATACTGGTCCCTGATGTGTTCCAACGTATATCCTGACCTTGCGCCTGATCGCAGCTTGTCTGCATCCCAAATTACCAGCACGCCGCTGTCAAGTGCGCCAGCTATTATTCCCTGCGGATGCTGCTCGCTGGGCTGACTCCAGGCAATGGAGTTAAATCTAAGAGCCTGTCAGCTACTCCCTAGTAATCAACCAGGCAATTGACCATGTACCTTGACTCTACGCTGACTGTAGCAACCGGCTGCAGCTCCACACCTTGCTCCGCATCGTCCAGCTTGAGCTCCCAGAGCTCTAAAGTGGTGTCGTTGGAGAAGTCGGCATCGACAGCCCCAGCCTTTGTTCCGGTAGCGATCAATGGCTGCGCGGAACCTGGCGACCAAGCGAAGGTGGCCGTCCTGGGAATTTCTCGTAGGCGAACCATTATGGTAGGAGCTGATCGCACCGAGGCGTCAGAGTAGCGATCGGTGTAGTGAGACAATCAAAATCTGGCTGCAGAAAGAAATTCTTGAGAAGTGTCACGAAGAAGGAAACGTGGAAGCAACAGTGTCCGCAATGTGTTAGAATGCGAACTTGAAGGTAGGCAGCGGCGTTGGTTGACCATACCTGGCCTTCCCTGGGCCACCATCGGAGCGGACCCACTATGCCAAGCCACACGTGACATCGAATTCTCAAGTCCACCGCCCAACACTTACAGCAACACGCACACCCTCACGTTCACAATCATGTCGAGCTTATCAGATGCGTCGCGACTGAAGGCAACGGTCTTCGTCGGTGGGCTTGATCAAGCCGTGTCGCAACAAACTCTGTACCACGCCTTCTTACCTTTTGGCGACATCGTCGAGGTCAATCTACCCAAGCCGGACCTGCCAGGCGCAAAAGAGGAGCACCGAGGGTTTGGATATGTCGAGTTCGAGGCTGCAGCAGACGCAAACGATGCGATCGACAACATGGATCGAAGCGAACTCTACGGGCAGGTCATCAAGGTAGCAGCTGCGAAGCCGCAAAAGGATGCAAACGAGGGTCTGGGCAGCAAGACGGCTGTGTGGGAACAGGTACGTGAAAAAAAAAAATCGTTTAATTTCGAGTCGAAGGCTAATCTGGTGTAGGCCGGCTGGTTGGCAAAGCATGCTGTGAGCGAAGAGGACCGCCAAGCTACCGAGCCGGCACAAGAAGAAGCAAATGGACCTATGGATCCCATGCAGGGGCTGGAGGGTCTTGATGAAGCTGGGCCGAAGCCGGCTTGAGAGGCGGATGTTCTACATGGCAATCTGAGAACGACCTGTGTATCAAAAGGGGAATAGAGCAAGGTGTTTAGGCGCATGTATTCATCTATCAGATACCACGGCTCAATTATGGACGATTTTTGGCATGTATCGGACGCCCATCATGTCACTGTACAACCGTTGTTGACCTGGAAGTTTTTATAGTCAATTTCCAGGTCTTACACACCAGATCATATCGCAGGTACGTCCCCACATTTGATGCAACATAATTGGTTCCCTCTACTTTTTACGATGTTCCCTTAATTCTTCAGTCGTGAACATAACTAAATGTCAATGACCGGCAGACTCATGGGTAGATTGTTCCCAGAAAGCAGTGCTCCTAAACGTGCATTCCGTCATGATAAAGAAATTGAATGCTTGATTTCTGAAATCTTATAGAGCTTATGGTTTGCCGACCATGTTATACACATTGCTCATAGAGCATTCCTCCATTGCCAGCCAAATTTCCACCCATTGTACTATGCCTATTCGTGCTTACCCTGCCTCTTGAGGCGGAGAGTTCGGTCGACAAAGAGCTTGCGAATGAGCGAGACGAAGGCCATGACGACGGCGACGCTGTAGATGTGTCAGACTACTTGTAGGGAACCCCACGTTCCGCGGTTGGAAGCTTACCCCAGGACAACAACTGCATTGTATGTTAGCGAAGTCGTAGATTTGGTGGGAAATGGGAAATGACGTACTCAAGGGCCAAATCTCAGTGGGGATGTTCTTCAGCTGGCGGATGCGCTGGGAGACCGTGTGGGCTAAATGCTGTCAGTGCCGTCTTCCTGCCTTATGGTCATTCGATTCGCGTACCGCCGTGCTCCTCTTTCTGTCAATTGGTCAGCATTATGTCCTCAGAACCCCTACGCGCTTGAAGCATGTACCGGCACAGGGCTGCGCAGACGCAGCGTCTCCCTCATGAATAGCTGCGGGCTTGCCCTCATTAACATCTGCTGGGTGGGGCGCATCAACATCATGCGCGTGGGCTGCATAGCCAGGACCCTCGTAGCCTTGAACATATTGCCGGTTGGTCGTCGGTCGGGTTGGTGGAGTGGAGAGTGGAGAGGGTTGAGGGCGAATTGAGCGTTCGTCACAGGGACGTTCGGGAGGCTCGATGTTCAAGCCGGCAAAGGCCGCGTCGCTAATTGGCTGTGGTGGACAATGCGCCGAGAGGGTCAGCCCATCGCCGGTAGTGACCTCCAACTTCACTTCGTCACGACCTTCAACCACCAGCCATTGCCGCCACACCAACACCGAGCACGCCCCGGAACAACTCGCAACCATGTCCGACAACGAGAACGGAAACGACAACGGCGAGGAGCTCGTAACTAAGCCCTTCAAGTTCGTCACTGGTAAGCTTTTCCGCGCCTCCGCTCTCCATCAGGATGACAGCTAACACACCATGCCACAGCTGGTACGCTTCCCCAGAACTCCCAGTAGCTCTCTGCACCGCCCTCCGAAATATGGCTACACAGCTCCCCATATGCGACATGGTGTACTAACCCGCTCCGACACGATAGGCTTCGATGCCCGCTTCCCCAACCAGAACCAGACCAAGCACTGCTGGCAGAACTATGTCGACTACCACAAGTGCATCATCGCCAAGGGCGAGGACTTTGCCCCCTGCCGCCAGGTGCGCATTACTCGAATGCCTCGAAATGCGGGGAAAGCGCTAATAGGAGCAGTTCATGCTGGCCTACCGATCTCTGTGCCCCAGTGGCTGGACAACGCGATGGGACGAGCAGCGTGGTGAGTCTTACAATGTGTCCTGCACTTTGCGCCCGGGCGCAATGGCTGACGTAGTCCACAGAGGCCGGTATCTTCCCTCACAGGCTCGACCAGTAGAGCATTCGTTTGATCAAAGCACAGCATGCGATGATTTCTTTGAACGTATGCAGATCGGATCAGAGTCTGGCATTGAGGGCTTAGAGTACTTGTATCATATCGATCACCATGACCAATGCAGCTCTGATTCACGTAAACCGTCTTCGATCGCGTCCAGAATGCTAGCAACTGTATCACGTTGCAACGGCATAAAGTAAGGATATACGAACAGTGTGCACTCCACTTTAACACATCACATGAACTATGCATGTTATAAATCATGAAGATCAAGTATCCTCATGCATTGTCTTGCACCTTGCAGAAATAGAAGATGGTGTACAAGTCACGGAAAAGAACATTGAAGGCACTTGAGTTAACTCATGTAAACTAAAATTGCTAACACAATGAAGGGCTGCCTTCATTGACTAAAGCATACAAGCGTCATAAAGATCGTAGATGCCGCAGTGGCAAGTGGGATTCATCTGTCAAGCAGACGGCAACATCATCGTCAACAACCACTCCGATTGCAGCACAACACTCACAGCTCAGGGCTCTCATCGACAAACGGCTGGAGACGCTCCTTGAGCTCCTCAACGCTCATCTCCTCACCCTTCCAGAATGCCTGCTCGCCGCTGGCAGCGTTCTTCGGTGGCACAAGTACGTCCGACACGACCTGAATGACGCCGTCACTGGCGACACCGTCGTGGATCGTGACGCGCGAGAAGCCGTTGATGCGAATGGTTACGAACGGCCCGTAACGTACAACATCGACGGTCAGGTACTTGCCATCGAGAACAGTGGGCAAATCGTAGTGGTAGTATGGCGGGCGGGCAGTGATGTCCTCACCATCATCTTTGGTAGCATCGTAGAACGCATCAGAGTACAGAGTCTGGTCAACGACAATATGGTACTCGAGCAGCGCCTTGAGGTACTTTTCGCCGTACTTGCTGAACAAGAACGCATTGATCCTCGGACCGAGCTTCTGGAACGCAAAGTTCGAAGGAGCGAAGAACGTGCCGCCCTCATGCGGGTAGTCGGTGCTGTTGATCTTGTCGAAGAGGCCGGTCTTGCCGAGACCGAGCTCGAGGGTGCTGAACTCGCCGGGCAGGAGGTCGATGATGGAAGCGACGTTTGGTGGCGGTATGAGGATGGAGTCGACGCCGTGGACGACGCCGTTGGTGCCGAAGATGTTGACGGCAACTAGCCTGCTGTAAAAATTGATGGCAGGGCCCTTGAGCGTGACGCGCACGGTCAGACGCTGCTTGTGGCCGAGCAACTTCTCTGGCTGGTATAGGGTCGGGATGGTGTAGCTGTGGAGCACGCGGCCGGCGGGGTAGAAGTCGTCGCTGACGTGGTATAGGAGGACAGCCTTCAAGGCCTCCTTAGAGGGCTTCTTGCCGTGGTCTGGGATCTTCTCGAAGGCCTCGTCTGTAGGGGCGAAGATGGTGTAGTTTGCCTTCGTGCCGTTTAGAATCTCGACTAGGTCGTCGTATTCGTTGATAAGCTTGGCGAGCCTGGTGGTGTACTTGCTCTCGTTGATGAGCTTTTGATGTGTTAGCAGATCTTCATGCCATAGGACAGGTTTGACGCACCTCGTATACTGTCCGATTAGGCTTCTCGTCGTGAGGTGGGTGACCGTGGTGTGGCGGGCCATGTCCGGGCGGGCCATGACCAGGAGGGCCGTGTTCGGGCGGACCATGACCGGGACGGCCATGATGAGGTGGATGATCCTCGAAGTCGAGAGCGCTGTCATCGAAAGATGAACCTTGAAGCCACGCGTCTACATCGCAACCAGCGTGGTGGACCTTGCTGTAGATGTTCTTCGCTTCATCCTTCACTTTGTTGTATGCGTCATTGGCCTTTCCAAATGCATCATCGAGAACGTTTTGAGCATTGTCGATGATTGACTTTCCAGACTTCTCGATCTTGATGTTCCTGAAGAGCTCAGGTTCCGTGATGACGAAAGCGGATGCCAGTGGCAATATTGGTGCAATTCGAGAGAAACGCATGTTGTTTGATTATGAAGCGTTATGCAAGACACGAGAGTGGATCAAAACTTGGGTTATATGTACAACCGCCTAGAGGCTCGAGGTGAGACGATTCGATTACGACACGACGTATTGGCGCAAGGTGGCGATATGTCTGTCAGCGCGAATACGCGAGCAATACGACGGACGACGGATGGACAAAACACAATAAGCTCTCCTGAGACAAACCAAAGCGATGAGAAGTTGTAAGTGAAGCACATGAAAAGCATAAATCATACGGCGCAATACTTCTTGCTTATACGAGGGACATGGCGTCGTCAGGCTACGACTGTGACGCGTAGCCGATGACGCAATGCGGGTGAGGTGTGAGACGATTCGAACTTCGGCCATTCCAAAGAACGATGATCGAAAAGACGGTGTTAACGATGGTTTGGGAGGTTAAAGATTATATTCTAACGACGATTCTCGTTTTCTCGACTCCAGGTTCTCGGGGCAGGCGCGTCGCTGCCACAGGTTCCACATGCTGACTAATCAAGAATTTTCCTCGTCATCGACAACCAAAAACTGCAAACACGAGCAGGAAAATATAGGTGCATCGTCATCTTGCGTTCTTTCTGCGCCCGCTGTTCCTGATGTCTCCCACTCAGCGAACGCGAATCCCCTTCCGGGTCTGCTGCACTAGCTGCGATCAAGCTTTTATCCAAGCATTTGTCAAGCTTTGTGTGCATTCCACACAACGCCTGTGGGGATATGTGGAATGATCATAGCATGGCGTCACTGTCTGGTAATTCGCGCAGTAGCTATATAGTTTTGCTCATGGCTTGCAGGCATGACTATCCTCCCTGAATCACAACGATCTTGCTGAGACCATTCTTTCCCTGCCTAGTCGTTAAAGCCTCCAGAGCTCCTACCAAACCCCCTTATAATGGCAGGCCTTGCGCGACACGTCGACCCGGATGAGCTGATCAAGACGCTTCATGATCATCCCATGCATAAAGCTGGGCGCCGTAACCAGACCATCTCCCATATCACACCCTACTCAAGCCGCTACTCCGCCAACACGGAGCTATCAAAGTTCAGAATACCACAAGACGGCGCCCCTGCAGACGTCGTTCATCAGTTGCTCAAAGATGAACTCGATCTTGATGGACGGCCGAGCTTGAATTTGGCTTCCTTTGTGGGCACGTACATGGAGAAGGAAGCAGAACAGCTCATGATCGAGAATCTATCTAAGAACATGTCTGACGCGGACGAGTACCCCGCAATGATGGATATGCATGCACGCTGTGTTTCTATTATTGCCAACATGTGGGGAGCGCAGAAGGGCGAAAAAGCCATAGGTTCAGCTACCACAGGATCTAGTGAGGCTATCCACCTTGGTGGATTGGCTATGAAGAGACGTTGGCAAGAGAAGCGTATGGCGGAGAACAAGGATACGTCCAAGCCCAACATCATAATGGGCGCAAACGCCCAAGTAGCGTTGGAAAAGTTTGCGAGATACTTTGAGGTCGAGTCTCGTATCCTACCCGTGAGCGAAGATTCGTCGTATCGCCTTGATCCTAAACTGGTCAAGGAGAATATTGACGAGAATACCATTGGCGTCTTTGTGATCCTTGGTTCAACTTATACCGGGCATTACGAGCCTGTCGAAGAGATTTCCGATATCCTGGACGAGTTCGAACAGAAAACGGGCCATTCCATCCCGATACATGTCGATGCAGCGTCAGGAGGCTTCATTGCTCCATTTACGCACGCGAAGGCAGACAAGAAGTGGAACTTCGAGTTACCTCGTGTCAAGTCGATCAACACCAGCGGCCACAAGTTCGGTCTCGTATACGCCGGTGTCGGGTGGATCATCTGGAGAGATGAGAGCTATCTTCCCAAACACTTGATTTTCGAGCTCCACTACTTGGGGGGCACGGAGGAGTCATATACACTTAACTTCTCGCGGCCGGGAGCGCAGGTTATCGCGCAGTACTACAACCTCATCCACCTAGGCTTCTCTGGCTACCGTGGTATCATGGAGAATACACTGGCCAATGCGCGCCTGTTGAGCCGGGCCCTCGAACACACCGGATGGTACAGATGTGTATCCGATATCCACCGCAAGAAGGGCGACCTCAAGTACGTACCGGGTAAGAAGCAGTACGACGAGGGGGATACGAGCGAGTATTACAACGCTGGTCTGCCTGTGGTCGCCTTCAGCCTCACAGATGAGTGTACGTCGAATCCCTATATGAACAGCGGCTGGACTTTGCTGACTGTATACACCAACGTTTAGTCAAGAAGGACTATCCCCATGTGAAGCAGGAAAGCGTATCGAATCTATTGCGGGCGAAGCAATATATCATACCAAGTAAGTCCAACGTAACGGGTGTCACTTAACGTCGTAGCGTGCTGCGGCTGACATGTGCAGATTACCCGCTCCCGCCTAACGAGGAGAGGACTGAGATTCTGCGGGTCGTTGTACGCGAGAGCTTGTCTCTGGACATGATCGACCGCCTCGTTACCGACATCTGCTCGGTTACAGAGCTGTTAATGAAGACGGATACGGTTGACCTTGCAGCTTTCCAGCCCGGAGCGTCGGCAAGTGTGGAGAAGACACACGCAAACAAAGGCTTGAAGAAGGAACACAAGCACAAGGCTCAACGTCCGACAAGTGATGGTGTATACCGCACGGTGTGTTGAGTTGCACAATGTACACAGACTGGTCTGCCGGTTGACCTGCATAATTAGCTCACTCTACTGGATGGTGTGAATGGACCGATCCTTCTTCACACCACCTGCACTCGTGTTCCAACGTGATGTCGCTAATCTCTGATCTACGGCCCCTGCGGATCAACAACCATAATGACCTAAGGGTGAATCGCTCCAATCAAGCGACACCGCACCTTGCATCCGATGAAGCTGGTCAAGATTCGGTCCACACTGGTAAAGAGCTTTAGAGACATACACAGTGACGCGAGACCATCGGTTATGCTGCACACCAGAGTTAGTCCATAGGGAACCACGGCTCATTTAGCGAAACGAATAGCCCTTCCAGGACTTTGTGCACGTGTCGCACGCGATTCCCGCGCCGAATCTTGTGAGATCTCATCGCCAAGCGAATCTAGATCCTACCACGTTCCTCACTACGATCGGTTCTTCAGCTCTCGATCCCTTTGCACATCATGACAACTTGGTCATCGCCGCGATCACACTCCACACCATATTTTGGTCCGCCCCAACTCGATTTCGCGTGCGTCCCTGCATCGGCCGGCGACCAATCGCAGCTCGCCGGCTAGCTGAGGCACACGTCATATCCTGGCTCACGATGCTGCAATCGGATCTCCTCAATCCTAAGCGTCTGCAGCTTTCCGAGTGGGAGCAGCCTGATATAGCTGACAGATGACATGTTTGACTTAGGTCCAGTTCTAGTGCCCAACGGCCTCGTGCCCTAGAATTTTCGGTGAGACCTCGCTCTGTTGTCGCCTTCGTGTCATGACGTCGCAGTGGCTGCGAGCTTCTTTTTGCCTGTGCAGCCGCAAATGCCCTCGCAGTTTTTAGTCTGGCGATCATTTCTATGATCGCCTCACTCTATTAATGTTGCGTCGCAGCTGTTCTTGGCCGCTGTGCAATACCGGCAGCTTATCTCTTTGTTTTAGTTGTTCTGTCCGTGGTTACACTTCTCGCGAGAAGCATCCGAACATGACCAAAGATCAGCTGCGAATCATTCTATACATTCTGCGTCGCGACGTCCGCCTTTCCGACAATCCAGCATTTCATTGCGCAGCACAACAACTGAAAAGAACGAAAACATTCCAATCGCCATCAAATAGCCGTACCCGAAGTCGCGATGATTCATTGACATCTGAGCACGGCAGTGCCCCGTTTACCCATCTCCTGCCAGTATACGTTTTTCCGGCCAACCAAATCGAGTCTTCCGGGTTTCTCTCATCACCTTCAGACAAATGTCCGTACCCTGAAGCCCGGAGCGAAGTAGCAAAAGTATGGCGGACAGGACCGCATCGCGCAAAATTTATTGGAGAAGGAGTTTGGGACCTAAAGCAGCAACTAGAGGGTCTAGGCTGCGGCTCCGGTCTGGAGATGCGGGTTGGCATGGTAGATGATGTGGTCAGAGATGTGCTGCAGTCGTATTCGACGTCTTCTGAGATCGATGGTAGCAAGCCACAAATCACAGGGATCTGGATGACGCACGACGATGGTACTGAAGAAAAAGATGATGAAAAAGCTGTCAGAAACACGGCGGCGGAATATGACATCCCATTTAAGGTATGGGAGGACGAAAAGTTCTACGTCGATGAGTGCGTTATACCCATACTCGATTAATCCAAGTCTCAATTTGGTGATGTGCTTTACTAACATCTGCTTAGTCGCGATCTTCCGTACAACCATATCTCAGAACTTCCAAATGTTTATACCACGTACCGCAAGACCCTTGAACCACTCCGAGATCGACCGCGGCACCCATTGCCAACACCTGTAGAGCTGCCACCTCTGCCACCAAACATACCGCCTCAAAAAGCGCCATTCAAGATACCCACCACCCAAGATGACTTGCTTAGATCCATACTTTCCCCACTTGAGAAGGACCCAACATATAAACTCGCCATCCCCCCAAACATGCCAACCGATGTCCAGTCAGCACATCCCTTCACCGGAGGAGAGACCCACGGCCTCGACCGGATCGAGCACCTAGTATCTAGTGGTGCAATGACCACATATAAACAGACTAGAAATGGCATGCTCGGTTTGGACTTCAGTACTAAACTATCTGCGTTCCTTGCACAAGGGCACATTACAGCACGAAGAGTACATTGGGCAATGTTCGAGTTTGAAGAAGGACGTGGACCAGGAGAAAAAGCAGAAGGATATGGAAAGGGTGAGAATGAAGGTACCGCAGCAGTTCGTTTTGAATTGTTGTGGAGAGACTATATGCGGCTCTGCCTGCGGAAATTTGGCTACAAGATGTTTGCACTGTATGGCATACAACCTCACGCCAAAGGAAAAGGTCATCAGTCACCCCAAGTAAAGAAGCGCTGGCGCACTCTTAACAAATCTAATGGCGCAGGTGACGACCCTGCGAAAACTCTCGAAACCTTCACACGCTTCCGATCCGGCCGCACTGGCGTCGGCCTCATCGACGCGTCGAACCGCGAACTTTTCCTCACGGGTTACACATCAAACCGTGCGCGACAGAACGTTGCGTCTTTCTTGACTTCACATCTCGACATTGATTGGCGTATCGGCGCAGAATGGTACGAATTTCTCCTCACAGATTATGACGTAGCCAGTAATTGGGGGAATTGGCAATACGTTGCTGGCGTAGGAAACGATCCTCGACAAGGTCGTGTCTTCAATCCGGTCAAACAGGCGCTTGATTACGACGCTAAGGGCGAGTACATAAAAGCTTGGGTCCCGGAGTTGCGAGACATCAAGCTCACAAGATCGATTGGACAGGGTAGAGAAGAGGTGGACAAACAACGACTGATGATGCTGTACCAGGCGTGGAAATTGAGCGATTGGGAGAAGAATAGCCTTGGTCTCACAGGTGTCGAGTGGGTAGAGCACCCATTGACGCGGATACAATTCTCTGTCGGAAGAAAAGGACCTCCGGATAATCGGTCGAAACGTGGTGGCCCTAGTGGCGGCGGAGGTGGAGGGGGCGGAGGGCATTGGCGAGGCAGTAGTAGAGGCAGAGGAAGCCGGGATTTTAGACGGGTCGGGAATGAGGAGCCGACCCAACAATACGATCAAGGCCCTACGATCGTGACATCGAGTGGATAGGAGTCCTCAAAGGACATCGAGTAGGAGTCTTGGAGTCATGGGGCTAGCGCATGGTTTCGGCTTCGCTCATATAGTGCCAGAGAAAGCACCTAAACTAGAAAATTTGATCATCAATTCGTTGGCCGGAAATCTATGACAATGCATTTTTTCTACTCCACTATGACTTGCAATGCTAATCTGATATACATAACGAGAAGGAATGTTGCTAATGCAAAAACGCCCGCTAAAAGAATGTCCATCAAGCCCCATGACGCTGAGCAATGCTCAGTCCCCTCTGTAGTTCTACATCCCTAGAAAACATCTAGCAGTTATAAGTTACGGTGAATCCCGCATCTTTCGTATCGGCAAAAGCTACCCTTCCAGCCTCCGTATCACTCGCAATCTCAAGACGATAACTCAACAACGCACTACACTGCGCCGAGTTAATCACGAACTTCGTAGGTGCAATAGGGCTACTCTGAAGCGTCAAAGTGCCGAACAAGCTATCGCCGCCGCCGGCTGTCGATACGACGTTGATAGCGCTGGCGCCCGAGGAAGTGATGGGGTAGCCGGCTGGGAAGTTGACTTCGAGCTGGCAGCCGTAGGAGCCGGCTGGAATGTTGCTGAATGTCAGAGCATTGGAGACCGAGTTGGCGCCTCCGGCATCTTGGTGGATATCGAAATTTATGGGGAAGCCGATGGATTGCGGGTAGGCGACTGAGCACGCGCGGCGTTCGAGGGTGGTTGTGGCGGCGCTGGTAAGGAGGGCGGAGCTCAGGAGAGCAGATGCGACGGTGATGTACTGCATGGTGATGGTTTGGTGGGGGTTGGTTGAAGTTTGTGGTGGTTGAAGCGGTAGATGTGGGAAGGAAGTGAAATTGATGTAGGAAGCGAAGATAGTATGATAGATGTTGTGATATTGATCTTTTGGAAGGTTCGCATGTCCTCTTTATACTCTGCCGTTCCATCTCGCCATGTCTATTCTCGTACCCATCAGCTTCCGCCATCCACCTTCCACACTACCTCTCGTGTTCACGAATAGTAACCTGCTAGCAGCTCATTGTAACCTCGGTCGTGCTTTTCGTCGTAAATTCTCCGAGTTTGCGTTGCTTACTAGCTATGGGGTGCATCTGCGAGGCACAACCAAGCCTTTCCTTAGCTGACCTCCCGTTACGGAAGGCGCTGGCGGGCTGCGCCTCAGCTAGCTGTACAGCTTACTGAGCGGGTTCTCGGCAGGTATTGGCGAAGCTGACGCTCTTCAATGTATAATGGCTTATTTGGTAGTAATCCGTGGCGTGTACAGTGGTCGGGTGATGGAAAGATTAGACGGTGGTGTGGTATGCAGCCGCAGCCGTCCGATGATCTCCACGCTGTGGCTGTGAGCGTACGGGTTTATGACCGTATTCAGCTAATATCTTGAGACAAATCCAAGTATCGCCTGCTCTCTTCGTAGGGCTGTGCTGCAAGCCTTGAATTGACTGATTTGGACGGGCGTGAAGTATGCCCGAATGACACCGATCTAACTGCGAACCACCACATGTTCACGCTCTTTCAGTCAAGCTATCAGGCACGCTCCTCTGTCGCAGTCAAACGTGGTCAACCATGTGTCAGAACGTAGTATTCCAGAGAGGGCTTTTACACGTCACTTGCTTGATAACTGCGTTTGTGGGCTGTTACCTCACAGGGCGTCAAGGGCCAGGGCAATGTCGGATGGCTTCCACGTCATCAGTAGCGAACTGAGACGTTCTAGCGGTAGTTATGGATGGCAAACAGTACTGAGATAGAATGTCGGGGTTGTGTGTTGTGGTAAGACAACCCGTGGTCAGCATTTCGAGGTCACGATTCTTGATCCACTGCTCTTTTCCCAACACGGAACTAGCGCCATGAGCATCCAGGCAACGACTTCCCCGGGCCGAGTCATCATCCCACCAGCACATATTCCCTCAACCACATGGCTACACTTGCCGCAATAAAAAGAGTCGATTCTGTCTATTCTGATTCGATTGATGGGGTGTCAATCCGGCTTCTGCATTTCTCGCAGCCCGAGGATGGCGTCTTTGTCGGCAAGCTGCAGACCTTCCGATTAGCGAGTGCGCCACGCTTTTACACCGCGAGCTATGTTTGGGGCGATACGAGAGAGTCAGGAACAAGCATACACTTAAACACCGGATCGCTACCCATTTTGCCCAGCCTGATACCTTTCTTACGTATGGTTACACGACATGATGACTTCCACGGCCACGATTGGTGGTGGATTGACAGTCTGTGCATTAACCTCACTGATGGGCATGAGCGCGAGGAACAGGTTCGCATCATGGCGGAGATATACAGAAGGTCTAGGAGGGCTATCATATGGCTTGGCGAAGAACAAGAACCAGGCAGTAATTGTACAGGAGCGATCGAGTTCTTACATACTCTTGCAACCTTGCAGGTTGCATTCAATGGCGACGACCAAGCCATGAGACGAAGCCTCGAAGATCCAGAATTCATGTCAAACTGTGCAGCAATCAGCAGTCTGCTGTTCAGGCCTTGGTGGACAAGGGTGTGGACTTTACAAGAGTTCGTACTGCCAAAGGAAGCAAAGTTGTATTGCGGGACGCAAAGTATTACACGCGGAAAGTTCAAGAGTGCGATATACAGCATCTTTCTTTGCAGCACCATCAGCAGCGATTTTGAGCACGAGCTTGTTCCACGCAAAGCCTTTGATGGAGCCTTCAACCGGAGGAGGATCCATCAGCTGCATACAAAAGCGGGTTCGAAAGGAATCAGTCTAATCGCCATCATGGCGTACCTGGGAAACCATGCTGCAACCGACAGCAGAGATCGCATCTTCTCGGTTCTGGGTCTGATAACGTCTCAAGATCGCCGACTGGTTGGAGTTCCGGAATATTCCTCTAGTACTGAGGTGCAATTTGCTCGCCTGGTACGCTCCTATTGGGATGCGTATGGTGACCTCGACATTATTTGTTTTGTGCACCTCTTTAGTCGATATTCAGGTCCAGTTGACCTTGGCCCTGAGAACGCTGTGCCTTGGTGGGCTCCGGACTGTAAGCAAATTCCCGTGTACGGACTATCTGTGAGGCAATCACTGACTTTTTGTACCAAATTTAAGGGCGCGCAACGATTGATTTTGCTTCTCCTGTTCCCCTAATGGCGTCTCAGAGCGCCAATGAGCATATCAGTAATTTTCGTCCCATTCGCTCCATGACGTGGAAAGCAGTGTATGATGCACCTGGCTCTCAACTGAGGAAAAAGGGAAATATACGGTTCGCTGATAACCTTAAAGAGATGTGGTGTGATGGGGTCGTGCTCGATACCATACATGGCTTGGGAGGCCTGGACGACCGAGAGCTTAGATGTAAGAGCTTTGTATGTGCAGAAGAAGGCCATGTCATCTTGCAGTCTACTGAAGGCAACACAAAATGCTCAACAGCCACCATGTTGCCCATGGACTGGTTGGAAGCCATCGCGCGTTCTCTTGTTCTCGACCGGCAGGACAAGTATCTCTGCTACCATGCTCCTCGACACTACATCACCGATTTTGTACTACTTTGTCAGGCTTGTGTTGCAGAAGAACCTGTGGATTGGAGTTTCTCAACGTGGTTTGCGCAAAACCGGCAATTGAGATTTGGTGATCAAAGTCTGGAAGATCTGGTCTGGATGTCACCAAACAAGCTTCCGACTTCGCTGCCTCCCCTACGTCGTCCACCTTCGTATCCACTACGCAACGGCAACGATACTGACACACAGGCCACGGACACATTTCTATCACGATTTCACGATACTGTACGCAAAAAGGCGAGGCGACTGATGGTCACAGACAAGGGCTATGTCGGCGCCGCCCCATGTCGTGCGCGAGAGGGTGACCTCGTTGCTGTATTGTTCGGATGCAGTATCCCACTTGTCATCCGAAGGAGAGGGGAAAGAGAGTCATGGCAGGTAATTGGAGAAGCTTACACACATGGTTTCATGAACGGAGAGGCCAGCAATCTCATCAAGAAAGGAAAAAAGAGTTCGCGTGGATTCCGATTCGTTTGAATTCCGCCACTGCATCACTATCTATGTTTATTTTGGCGGTCCTTCGCTTCTGGGCGCCTTAATGCTGCGAGTACACTCAGAAGCCTTCAATGTCCTTCAACGCCCGATAAAACATGGCCATTTTCCTATGACGACAAAGCTCGGAGGTACTCGCACACATCTGGAAGTGCGAACAGTCTCATGAAAATGTTTCGGATAACTCATGAGTGTTCCCGTATAAGGCTTTGATCAAGAAGCGTCGTCATCAGACGCTCATGCCCGTTTCGTACATTGCAAGGACACACCGTTTCTCAGGTCGCGATCTTGGGCGCCATGCCCATCCAATCTGACCGTCGATCATGTACCCATCCTCCATTGATGACGGTGATGCCGACCCATCTCTCGCCGGTTGCACCTACCGCAAAAGCGGCCCAAACAAAGCCAACCGCCCTCCAGAAGCTTGACTCTCTGAAACCCAGCGCTTTGCCAAACTCGATGGCATGATCTTCGATCATGATGATCACTGCTTGTTGGAGGAAGAATGCGAGGGACCCATCGTCGAGGAGCGAGCGATATATCAAAACATGCGCACCGCCGTGTATCAGCCCGGATATACCAAAACCAATAAAGAGCTGGAGGTATTTTGACGCGAACGAGCCTTTACGAAGTCGTAGTACGTCGCGTGCAAGGAAAACACCTGGCGCAGAACAGATACGCCGGCACTGCTGATGCCACACAGCCCTGTCCGATGATCAGCACTCGATAACGAGGTATCAAGAAAGGGTAAGAGAAGACATACGACCACGCCTTCCTGACCGTGTACATCACCTTAAGGTCCCCAAACATACTCGGACAGTCTCGCGGATTGGCGAATCCTATTGCTACACACACCACGCCAAACGCGGCATTCGCTTTCTCAAGCTCCGTATAGGTTATGACGATATGCACCCATGCGAACCAGATGCGCTCCAGAAACGGCCGATCTGCATATGAGAGTGCAGGCTTGATGTGTTCTATGTCGGACCAGGAGCCGTGCGGTGTGGATACAGTGTACGAAACGACCATGTCCGAAAGGAAGTAGAAAAGCGCTACGCGTAGGGATTTGCGAACGATGAAGCGCCTGGACACGTTAACGCAAACAACATAACGATATCGAGAGAAGTTCAATATCAAGAACAAACAAATATAGGAAGTTCAAGACGTACCATCTTGGATAATCCGCGTCAACTTCCATACGGACGTTCTTGACCTGCTGAGTCCAGCCTACATGCCGATTCCCCGTCGCCAATCTAGCGCCCCACCAAGCTCTAGCCCAGAAACTTTGGGGCACGACTTCTTTCTCACCATCGCCGGTTTTCTTCTCCTGCACGCCATACCGAATCTTCTTCCACCCCTCTTTGTCGGGACTCCCCAATACCACCCAATCGACATGCGTCCACACCATACATAGCACAAAACACTCTAGACCGTAGCGAATGCCATACGTGCCGCTCCACTCGCGGTACAGCGATTGCGAGACGAGTAGAACGAGAACAGGGAAAGTAACGCCAAGGCGCAAAACATGGTGTCTCGTGCCAATTGCCAGACCGAGAATATTGTTTAGGTAGAGGAGTGGGATTTGGAGATGTATAAAGGGTGTGGGGAGGGCGAGGGCCATGATGATGAGTAAATGACAGACAAAATCACCGGGAAGCAAGACCGAGAATGTTGATCAGATAGAAGGGTGGGAATTGAAGATATATGAAGGGCGCGGAGAGGGTAAAGGAAATGATGATGAGCAAATGAGGATCCCACGATGGTCTAACAGAGCAAAACGCGACGGCTTGGCAGACTACATGTACGTACTCCTTGCTAGTGGGAGTCCTTATGGCTTTGCTTAAGTGGCACAGTTTCTATGCAGCCAACCACATGCATCTCTGTGCGATTGCTAGCGCGAAGGATCAACTGGAGGATTGCTGACTTGTAAGAATGGCAGCACGAACGGCACGAAGCGGATGGAAGTGATGGGAGTGTGCGATCCGTGGTCCTGGATAGCCTCGCGTCAGGTTCGACGTGAGATGTACTCGTATCTTGCTAGGTATGCTACGTATACATTATAGCGCCACTTCTGAGAAGCTGCCTGCATCCCCCTCGTCGTCATCAACAGTTGGCTGCCCGGGCTTATGCCTGCTCGGTAGGCCAGCCTCTAGTGACTTCTCATCTTTGGGCTCTGGCTCTGACTCATCATCACTCTCTTGCTCCTTCTCCTTTTCTGACTGTGGCTTGAGATCCTCCGTTCTGACCTTCTGCTCCTCGGCTTGTGACTTGGGCTCTGGTGTTGGAGGCCCACTCTTCTCGCTGATGTCGTCTTTGGGCGGCGGAGGAGGCGGCGCTGCGTTGTCTTCGCCGCGGTCGTGGGTCGGTCTCTCGGGCGTGGGTGGTGTGATCTCAGTTCTTGGGCTCATGAGCGGACTTCGCGGTCGCTGCTGTTGCTGTTGCTGATGTGGTTGCGGCTGTGGTTGTGAGGCTCCTGGGCCGACGTTTCGTAATCTGGGATCCGCGTTCAAGTAGTAGCCTCGCACACCAACAATTCTGCCTTCCCTCTCGCATCCTATGACCCAATCTGGCACCACTACCGGGATGTTGTTCTCGACTGCCTTCTCCCATGACGGTCCCCTGCCCTCTGTGCACACGAAATGGGTGGTGTCGATGCGCACGTTGTCTGCGATCTTGGCGCCAATCCTCTCGACTGATCTCTGCAGTGATTCGCGGAGAGCAGCGGGCATGTGGCCGGGGGTGATGGTGATGCCCGAGAGGTCCGTCATCTTGTGTGTTTGCACCTTGAGCTTCTCGCTGTTGAAGGTGCCTGCGCTCGTCTTGAGGACCAAGTGGAAGGTGTACTCGGTGTCGACGGCTAGGCCACTGAGCTTGGTGCTGTGTACATCGCTGGGCTTCGGTATGGTGCCGGCCTTGCTGCCATTGCGGTACAGCGTGAGGCTGCGCAGTTCGGCGGTCGCGATGTCTATCGGGTCCCATTCGAGCACTACTGATGTCTGCGTGGCATTGCGACAGCGGATGACGGGCGCGGAGGGTGTCTTATGGCCAAATGTGCGGAATATCTCGGACTGAAGCTCGTGGAAGGCCCTTGAGGCGTCCGCCTCGGCCCGGTGGTTGCGCCCTACATCGATGTCGACTATGCTGCCAGAAGAGATGTCGGGGGGCAGCAATATGGAGGGGAATTCGATCTGCGCCCCGGTTAGACCTTGAATGTTGGTGAATACAGGGATCAGCCAGCACTGAGCTGTCAGAAACCACCGAAATTGGCGCGTACGAGACGTTTATCTTCGGTCAGGAGGACAGCCACTCCGGCGTCAACCTTCCCAACGGTGAGGGAGACGAGCATTGCGTGCGATACCGAGTGTCGAAGACGTCGTGTTTGGACTGTGGTTGGCGATTGGGGAAGCTCCTCAGCTCCCCCGTTCCTGACTACCACGCGGCCCGGAGTTTCGCCGGCAGCAACAGCCCCACCAACTTTTGTCTCCCATCACAGGTCTGTCTTCGCCCAGATTGTCCAGCATACACAAAACTCTGAACTTCTGGCGTATACCGTCAGGACCTATTCTAGGAACTTTAGAAGGCGCTACGGCAGGATACGCGACCTTAGGTTTCCTCGTCGGCCAGCGTCTATCACATTTCATTCATTCTGTCTGCTCTCCATAATCAACCCCTATTATGGTGGGATACTACTGAAATCGAACATGAGGGTTTGCACATGGAACTCAAATAGACACCCTGGATGCGTAGACGGTATTTCCCCGCAGTACCTGTAACAGCCCTACTACCCATTATCTCGGACCATGATCTGAACCACGTGGAGCGTGCGAAGTACCGAGCACGAGCACGAGTAAACTCCCGCAGGACAAACGCGACGGGATCCTATATCTTCCAACTACAGTCTGTGACTTCTCCAACAAGGTCGATAAGCGGCAATCGAGCCTTGTCACGGCAAGGGGAACGAATTTATCTATGCTATCAATCATGGCAGTCTGCAAATGGGAGTAATAGTGGATATGCAGGTCTTCGTCCGTTATCGTCGCGCCTGGCTATCCTCGACGTTGTCTCCACTAAAGTGATGGACCAGAAGCACTCGGGACGGGTACAATTGCAAGCCGGAACCGAAACCGAGACCGAGACCAACTGCCAGTTTGGGGGCTGGAGGATCTATATGAACCCACGCGACTTCCCTTACAGATGCACATAACTAAGCTCTTCTCTCCTCAACCAAACCAGAATGGCAACTAAACGTAGCCTCGTCACGACGCTCGTCGATCGTCTTGGACACCGACAGCTCGGCTTCCCACCAGAAACATGCTCATACACCGTCACCGAAGTTCGCATCCCCGTATCGAACCAGACAGAGCAATTCGAGCTCATGGCCGATTTATATCAACCGGTGCTTTCCAAAAATGCAGAGCCTGCGGGTACGGTCCTCGTCCGATGTCCATATGGAAGAAGTCCAGCACTTTCTTTCCTCGGTGCCAGGCCATATGCAGCACGAGGCTACGTGTGCCTGCTCGTAAGTTGTCGCGGTACATTTGGCTCGGGGGCTGTCTTTGATCCCTTTCGCAACGAGGAGCAAGACGGCCATGCTGTGGTGGAATGGATGCGAAAGCAGGCTTGGTACACTGGAACATTCGCAACGCTAGGTGGCTCGTATCTTGGCTTCGTGCAATATGCATTGCTTAAGAATCCGCCAACAGATATGGTCGCCGCCATCATTCAATGTGCGCCCCACGATTTCGGCAAGCAACTATGGGGCACTGGCTCGCTTACACTCGACTTTGTTGCCTGGGGTGAGAATGTTGCGCACCAGGGAGAGACAGGACTGCTTCATACTCTGAATTCGATGAACACTGCAAAACGAATGCGCCCTGTGTTGGACCGTACGCCTTTGGCCGAAAGCATCAAGTCACACTTCGATGGCCGCGCCCCTTGGCTGGACTTTGTCGTTGATCATCATGACTTGTCGGATCCCTACTACGAGCAGATGAACTTGAGCGAGGCCCTGGAGCGTGCAGATATCCCTATTCTGTTGGTCAGCGGGTGGTACGACTTGTTCGCGCCACAAACGATGGAGCAGTACGCTCAGTTGAGTCAGCGCAAGACCAATGTTGCGCTTACTGTAGGTGCCTGGAACCATATGAATATCGGGATGAGTGCAAAAGTTTGGCAACAAACCTTCGACTGGTTGGAGGAGCATCTGGCCAAGAGGAAATCAAGCACGCGAAAGTCAGCAGTCCAGTACTTTGTCACCGGAGCTGAAGTTTGGCGGGACTGGCATGTTTGGCCGCCATCAACCATCCAACGGAAATTCTACGTACAATCCAGCAACAAACTCGATGAAAGTGAGCCCACGACCGACGAAGGTTCATCTTCTTTCACATTCGATCCACAGCAGCCGACACCGACGAAGGGCGGCAATTTGCTTCTTGGTGGAGGACGCGCAGACGACACTGCATTAGCAGCCCGGCCCGATGTCTTGACGCTCACGACAGAACCGCTCAAAGAAAACATAGAAGTTTGTGGAAAGATCACAGTCGATTTGAGTCATTCGAGCGACAACCCGAACGTTGACCTGTTCGTGCGCATTAGCGAAGTCAACGCCAAAGGACGGTCGCAAAGCGTCACCGACACTTATCTGCGCCTCAAACCCGACCGAGACAGTGGTCCTGTCTTTCTGCAACTGAGAGACTGTGCACATCAGTTTGCGAAGGGCAATCGAATTAGACTGATCGTAGCGGGGGCCTCACATCCGCAATACGCCATCATCCCCGAGAAGGCAGTGCATACCATTCACCATGGTAAGACGGGAGTTTCAAAGGTCTCGTTGCCTTGCACGACTTAAATTCCAAGAGTACGGTACACGCATCATTTGAGGGCTTGCTTGGTCAGCTTGTACAAGAGCTCGCATATATGAGCATTTCTAGCACATGCGGTTAGCGCCGATCTATGCATGCATGTATGCTTAGCAATCCTTCACCACCTCACATAACGCCACTTTGCTCATGCAAGCGAAACTGTTATTCGTCTGCGAATCTGCGTGACAACTGGTGACTAGGCGACCCGAAACTCAGTGTTGCTGCGTGTCGACCCTGGTCTACCTCCCTATTTAGGACGTTAGGGCTGCATTACTTCACGAGGAATATCTTGAGATGGCTTAGTCTGCTCCGGCCACCAGATTCGATGAAGTCACTCTAAACGTCTCTACAGTGTAGCTTAGCTTCATGTATATCGAGCAGCTTTGAGTGGTAGGGCTTTCAAGTGCCGAGCAATCACACTCAAGCAAACATAAGGCACAAATCACCGCCGGCAGAGATTCCGCAATCCTGACAGAGTGATGGAGCTACACGCCGGCAGTATATAAGCTATTGTCAAGCCTGTCTCTTTATACCATCTTCCATCCATAACGTTCCCCCCTTCCACTTCTCTCCTCTGATTCATCTCAATCCGTCAAATCCCAAAACATGTCCTCCCAAACCCAAAACACAGCATGGACAATCCCATCTTCTGCCTCAAAAGTCTCAGACCTCACCAAGCAAATTTTCGCTATACCCTCCCCGGGCCCCAACCAAGTCCTCGTTAAGATAACCGCCGCGTCCCTGAACTTTCGTGACGTCTTGATCTCCACGCGCTCGCGATACTGTAACCATCCGCTTCCCATATCAACCAGTTCAGGACTGTTCTAACCTCATGTATAGATCCCGGTGACCATAAAGCCAACCTCATCCCGGGCTCCGATGGCGCAGGCATCATACACGCTACACACCCCTCCTCCTCATGGAAACGTAAGGAAGGCAAGAAAGTGATCCTCCATTGCAATGGCTGGATCACAGGAGATATGCGCAACCTCGACTTTGGCAGCGTATTCGGCGGCATGAGCCAGGACGGTACTTTGCAGGAGTACATCGTTGTGGACGATAGCTGGATCATCGACAGGCCTGAGGGTATGAGTGCTGTTGAAGGTGCGGCTTTGGTGTACGTATACGTGACATTGTATCAGTAACTAGCCGACTGATCTGAATCCAGAACTGCCGGCACGACTGCCTGGAGCGCGATTCGCAGCGGCATAGATATGCGCATGGACGGCGAACTCGAAGCATGGAAGGGCGCATGGACAGACAAAAGGCTGGATGGCAAGACGGTGCTTACCATGGGGACGGGGGGCGTGAGTTGTTTCGCCATACAGGTAAGTCCTTATTTCCCCTACTTCCCTTTCCTCTCAAGCAGCACCCAGCACTAACATCTACCAGATCGCAGCCGCCCTCGGCGCAACCGTTATCGCGACCTCCTCGTCGGTGTCCAAGCTCGACGTCGCGAAGTCGCTGGGCGCCGCGCATGTCGTCGACTACGCCCAGACGCCCGATTGGGAGCAGGAAGTGCTCAGGTTGACAGATGGAAGGGGCGTGGATCATGTTGTTGAGACGGGTGGAGCAGGGACGCTGATGAAGTCCATTGCATCTACGCGCTCGGGTGGGCAAATCACTCTGCTCGGTATACTCACTCCCAACGCACCGATTCCGGCAGAGTTTACGCCGAGTGTTTTGTTTGGTGCTAAGACGAGTGAGTTTGTTCTTCTCCTTCATTTTGTCTACTCATCTAACATGGAATCAGTCCGCGGCCAAACCGGCTTCTCGCGCGACGCCGTGGCCGAACTCAGCGCCTTCGTAGCCGCACACTCCATCCAGCCCGTCATCGCGCAGGAATTCGCATTCAGCGACATGGTCGCCGCGTTCGAGGCGTTGCAGAAGCAAAACAGCGTGGGAAAGATAGTCGTTAAGATCGCCGATGAATAAAAGAAGTAAGTCTAATTAGTATAAACAAGGAGAAATAGAAGAAACGGGAAAGATGAAGCGGAAAGGAGAAACCCAGAAGACGATAGAACCATCAATCTTTGGCAGCAGTTCTAATAGCAAATCACATCAAATTCATGAAACGCATAGCAACCTCACAGCGTATCCTTCTTCCTCTGCCCCACAAAAAACGCCAACCCATAATCCTCCGTCCGGAAAATAATCCTGCTCCCCTTCGGAAACAAAAATACATCGCCCTTTTCCGCTTTCACTTCCCGCTCCGTCTCGTCCTTGATGTAAAAGTGCCCCTCGACAATAATCTTCACCTCGTCGTAGCTGTACGTATAGTCCAGCGGCGTGCCCTTTTCGAGTCGGTAGAAGCCGCCGCTGATGGGCGTGCCGGGGCTGGTGGATTCGCTGGGGTGGGGTGTTAAGGGATGGGTTGGATATTAGGGGGGAGGAGGGGGCGTACGATGAGGCTACGTCGCCGAGGAAGGCGTTTTCGTTGGCGACGAGGGGGGGCTTGAAGCTTGATTGTGCTTTTTCGAAGTATTGCATTGGGGGCATTGTGGCGGTTTGGTATGGGGCGAGGGAACTTGTGTGCTGTGTACGAGGTTAGTGGAGTGTTTTATGTTGCGAGGAATGAGGGGAGTGCTGACTTTTGGTAAGGTAGTGTGCAGAAGTGGTAGGTTATGGTATTTCGAAAGGTAAGTCCAGATGCAAAGAAAGCCCCAAAGTAAAGCCATACAACCAACCTTTATATATCTGCACCCTCCCTCAATTGAGCCGCACAGTTCCACCGTACGTGTCCGAGGCATCAGCATCTCCACCAAGATTCCTCAGCCTTGTATACAAGCATGCTGTTACCGTGCATATTCAGGGACTTTGATACCGCATCCGGCGTCTGGGCATGCACGAGGTGCTCAATACCGCCCCTATGCTTCCTTAGCCCCCGATCTAGCATGCTGGCTGCAGTTCATAGCTCGTGCTGCGAATGAGGAGCAATATGTCCAGGTACTGTTGGTGGAGCATCATGGAGCTGTAGCTTCGATGGTGGGGTAGCTCCGAGCTCCTTGCTATTGGGCGTATGCTTATCGCATGGATAGAACTGCCTGTTCTGATAGCGGTTTGGGGCAGATGAGTGGATTCTGCGGTGCTGTTGCGGGCGTCGTAGGAACTTACCGGAGATGTGTTCCAGTCAGGCTGTGTCTATTGCTGTTAAAGTTAGAGGCGTGGTCTTGCGGCTGTTTGCTCTTGGCTGATGAACTTCCTGCTACGAATAATACATATAGTCTAGTCTAGGGCTAAGGTATCTGGATATCATCTCTCGTCGTGGTCTTCTCCCTCTGCATCACCTTCCTCGTCTCTCCACTTCTTCCGCCACCACTTCAGTTTGAACCAATCACCCAATGCATCTTGGCTTTGATCGTCTCTCTGTCCGAAGCCCCAAGTTCCTCGCCTTTGACTGGTAGTGTTAAGGACGTTGTCTGTGTCTGAATGGTCGCCATCTTCTGGGTCGGGATGATTCAGAAGCCTGGACGAGCTATCGATAGGTCGTTTGCCCTGCGAGACGCTTCTGCTTCTTTGGCTGCCTCTAGCTTCGAACCAGGATCGTCTTCGCATCTGATCCAACCAGGCTGATTGCGTGTCCTTCCTTCGCGCCGGCAAAGTGCCAGACCTTGGTCTTCTTTCCAGATCAGCAGATCGTCTTGCAGGTGAGGGTAGTGAGTCTCGGTCGTTCAATTCAGCCCAAATCTCATCCGTCTCTTCTGAAAATGTCATTCGTCGTCGTCTTGGTGGTCTTCGTGGGGAGCGTTCATTGCTTTGTTGAGTAGCTATTGTCGGCCGCTTCTGTGGCCGGTGACCAACAGTGAATGCTGGCCCAGTAGGAGCGCGGTGTAGCAATGGTGTCCTTTCGTCGACAGACTTGCGCTTAGCTTGTTCTGCAAGTGATCCATGGAGGCCTGGCGCCTCTGCCTCGATGTCCAGTGGTTCGTCGTCGTCGTCGTCGATGGTGTGACCATGGACCAGGCCGATGCCAGGCTGGAGGATTGTCTGCGGTATCTGTACCCTGCCCATATGCTTGCTTGCCACGGGTGAAGTCGGCTCGTCTTCGCTATCCTCCAGTCGCCAACTCAGGCACACAACTCCTGCGAGAAGAATAGACGTCCCAAGCGCAATGATCCCGGCGTGGAGACCCGACAAGCGGCTGCTCTGGTGGAAGTAGATTAGGCCGTCAATAATGGCAATAATGTTGTAGACGCAAAAGACCAAGGGATATAACACACTTGTGCTGCACAGCTTCAACCCGCAGTGCATGTAGTATAGCTGAGTCAGTGCAAATACGACGAGTCCGATCAGGATCATCCACGACTGCCAGCGGTCGAACTGGTTATGCCGGTCCACAATGGTGCGCACCAACAGTTCGACAGCACTCTTGGCGATAAGAAGTGAATGTGCTGAGAGTATGCCGCTTACACAGCCGTAGAACATGCCACGTAGCAGTCGTAGCCGTGGCGTTGCGCGCGGAGACATGCGCTTCAGAAGCCAGTTCGCGATAATCAGCAGGAGAACGACAAAAAGAGTCGAGAACATCCACCCAAGGAATTGTGGTCGTCCTAGCAGCACCAGCAGCTGATCCAAGTTATGCGAGGGTTCCGAAATGGCTCCAAACAGGGCTATGAGTAGAGCACCAATCGCAACGAGCATGGTGCCGATGAAGGAGTAGCGCGTAAACGGCTCGTTGAGGATGACGGAGGCGCATATCGAGTTGAAGACGAGGCCGGAGGCTTGGAGGGTGGAGAGGACGGGGAGCGGGAGGGTGGTGATTTGGATGGTGCTGCCCACGAGGTTTGCCACGACGAACATGAGCATGCCCAGCTGCACGTATTAGCCTGGGCTCTTGGCCGAGTTTCGAGACATACACACCTGCCATCTCCGCCGCTTGTATGGTGGTCTCCTGTCATAGTCGTCCTCCTTTTCTTCTTCGAGCAAATGCGATTTGCGTTGCAGTGTGAGGCCGACGCTCTGTACGCTGGTGGATACGAGGCCGACGATTACTCCGAGCTATACAGCATGTCAACGCACTACTCCGCATATGCCTATTTCCTGGCTAGGCTCAGTGCATCGAGACTCACAGCAATGCTAGCGCCCGCCGAGAGTTCCACCATGATTATGTGGCCGGATGCTGTCGCAGCAGTGGACTGTTGCTACCTATATTGCGAGCGCATGCTGTGAATACGCGTCGTGGCTGGGCGGATGCGTGTCGGGGTTGTGACGGCCAGCGTGGACGTGTCTTTGGTGTGTCCAGTCTCAAACGTCACGCCGGTGATGGGGCACGGGACGGTTGATCGAGTGCAGCCGAGGCGACGCGCAGGGATCAGGTGCAGTGATGACGTGGGAAGAAGCGCGCAACAACGAGATGCGAAACAGTAAGAAAAGGGTGCGAAGAGAATAACAGTGAAGAAGGCCCGCGGTGTGTTACGGCTAGGATGCATACACACCGCACGCATGCGTCTGTACCGCTAGCGTCCTGAGGTAATCGCGGGCAAGCTGGGTGCGCATGTGCTGCGACGGTGCTATCGCCAATCGGCGCTCCGAGCTGCTGCAGGTGGGCCGTCAACTTCAACTCCAAGCTCCATCGCCATCTGCGCCATCTACCTGCCTGCACTCGACCAAATACACCACCCCGAACAGCCTCACACACCCCAGGAGACTCATACACCGTCGCCATCATGTCGCAGGCCCACGCACTCTCCGACGACCAGGTAAGCCTTCATCGCGCAAGAGGCAGCTATATAGCTCCCCACCAACTACGTCAACGGCACATGGCGCACAGCAACACCAGCTAACCACCCACCATGCAGGTCGCCGGCGAGTTGAAGAAAATGACGGCCTTCATCCGCCAAGAAGCAATGGAGAAGGCCAACGAAATCCGCCTCAAAGCCGACGAGGAGTTTGCAATCGAGAAGTCCAAGCTCGTTCGCCAAGAAACCTCGTCCATCGACTCGTCCTACGAGAAGAAGTTCAAGCAGGCGTCCATGTCGCAGCAAATCACCCGTTCCACCGTCTCAAACAAGTCGCGGTTACGCATCCTGAGCGCGCGGCAGGAGCTGCTCAACAGACTGTTCGACGACGCAAACAAGAAGCTGAGTGATGTGGCCAAAGACAAGAAGAAGTATCAGGGCATCATGAAGAACTTGATTCTGGAGGGCGCCTATGCCCTGGCCGAGGACAAGCTGCAGGTCAAGGTCAGGAAGGCCGACTACGACCTGACCAAGAAGGCCATCGAGGAGGCACAGACAGAGTACAAGAGCAAGATTGGCAAGGACGTCGCCATCACCATCGACGAGAGCGACCCGCTGCCCGAGGGAGCGTAAGTCGATGGCAATATAACCAGGAACATTGGCTAACGATGCATAGGGCTGGCGGCGCCATGATTGTTGGCACGGGCGGACGTATCGATATCAACAATACCTTCGAGGAGCGCCTAAGACTTCTCGAGTCGCAGGCCCTACCGTCCATCAGGGTCACGCTCTTTGGTGAGAACGCGAACAGGAAGTTCCGCGACTGAATTTTTTTGCCGAGTTCTGCACATAGTTACTATCGTCGTGCTGGTCAGTGCCGATGCCTGCAGCTCACATTGACGGCCTACGCACTGTGTAGGTCTGTAATTGTACACGGTCCGCACTTTTCATTCCCATGCATAGCTCACTGGTATGGGAAGGTGCTGAGTGTGCATTATCTTGCCTATTAGCGAGCTTTCTCTATACATAACTTTGAATGCCAAGCTGTGGTTAGGATTGCACTCATGAGCCTTCTTATCTTCAAAATAAACTTCAGAGATCTTAGCCCGGAGTCCTTTCAGTATACCAGAAGCAACCCACAACGGAGTCATAGGTACTGGCACGCTCTTCGCTAGTACACCAGGGGGTTTGAAGATAACTTACAGTGTCTTACGGTCATATAGGCTATACTTCTATCTGCATTATTCGTAGGGCTAACGATGCTCAGAGGTCCCAGTTGCTTCATGGGGCCTCGAAACGGAAGGTGCGTTTATGACCAACATTGCGATCGCAACTTCCCTGTCTGGAAATCTATCGCCCAACCTTGGAAGCATCCAGTCATTTGTGCACCCTAGCTCCTTTTCAACTTCCAACCGCCCCCACTGATTGCGATAGTAAGCACGATGCCAAACCGGTCAATACCCTGGTCGCTCTTTAGCGAGCTGAAGACGGAAGATGGGCTTGAGGCAGAGGGTTACACTCGACCCCACCAAGGCAGCAGTTCGCTCCGTGCAGCTAGACCCTACCTCGACTCCACCGAAGCTCGAAAACCATTCTGAACCCAACTCAGCGCAACTCAAACTTCACAAGCAGTACTCATTCACAAGCGAAATCACAATGTCTTCGACAGGTCTTGCCGACTTGCTGGTCCGCCAGCTTGATCGCCTGGCGCCCCAAGACGCTGAACAGGACCGATCACACAGAAGACGACATAAACACAGATCTGGCGAAAAAGAACAACGAAATCGCGACGAGGATCGCGGCTACAAATCTGACGACGGCCATAGACGACGCGATGAGAAGAGTAGGGAGGAGCATGGACATCGAGCGAGGTCGTCGCATCGCTCGACTAAAGAAGATCCGACGGATGATGGTAGTGGAAGGCCGCGGCATCGGCGGAAGTCTTCTCATCGGTCGAAATCAAGAAGGAGAGATGATGATGACTGGACGGATGAGGGTGATTCGACGAAGAAGAGTCGTCGCGACAAGGCGTTTCGGGACAGACATGCTGAACCGCAACTTCACGATAGCGATGATTCAAGTCAGCTGAATGGACCCTCTCCATCGAAACCATCAAGTCGGCCCCCACGACAATTGGGAAAGAACGTTTCTGTCCAACGTGAATATGACGAACACCATCTACAGCAGCATGAGCTTGCAGAAGAAGGTCGCTTTCAAATCGATGCTGTAGATCATTATCCAACGCGGAACGAGTATGTACCGAACGTTGGGTATATGGACCCAAGAGTCACTCGCCCGCACGAGTATGGAGATCACCGAATCGATGACTCCGCATTAGTCCATTACTCTCAAGATGTTCACAAAGTACCGCAACCAACCACTGATGGTAACCTCCCCAGAATAAAAAACTCAAACACTAGGGAACACTATGGAGACCTCAATCTCGCCAATGCTCAGTCCGGAGGAAATATTCCATTGGTTCGAAAACCGAGAGATGAGAAGCCAGACACTCTCTCACTGCTGCCCGTGCCGGCGCCACTGAGCAATGTCCAGACCCACCCAACTGAACAACTATTGGGTGGTTCTCAGTACACTCAATCACCATCAGTCTCAGTATCGAGGGGCAACGGTTTGCCCCCAGAACATCGCCAATCCAGATCTTCAAGCCCCCTGGCAACAACGGACTCTGATTCTTACTCAGGCGGATCTACCGATCATGATGGTTACGCTCCGCGAAGCACAATGCTGCCACTAACCCCAGCTTCTACATACACTTCTACTGTTCCCTTCGCCGATGCTCAACTTCCGCGTCTCTCAGTGTCTCAATATCCTTCCAGCTTGACACCTAGTGACTCGAATTCCGGAATTGGAGCCTTCGTTGGAAGGCCCAGATCGAGGTCGGCATCTTCCACTACATCATTCGCTCTACTTTCGCCAACAACATTAGCGATGGGCTCGGGAGTGCTCGGTCCCAAAACTTATCAGTATCAGTCGTTAGGGGAAATGGAGTTCCGGCTGGTCAGAATTCTACCTGAGAGGATGTCCAAATTGAAGTGCGAGATCGTGCATCAATCACTCGATGATGCGCCAGATTACGTCGCAATCTCAGTGAGGCAACCCTGTAATGAGCGAGCTTGAGTATACACTGATCATTCATCTTAATTCTAGTACGCTTGGGGAGACGGGGTTGATACCAAGTTGCTCATACTGGAAGGGGCCTCAGTTCCTATCACGGGCAGCCTCTACGACGCTTTGAAGGCAGTTCGCCAGAAGAAACAAGAAACTTTGGTATGGGTGGACGCATTGTGTATTGATCAAAACAACAGAGATGAGAGGGCGACACAGGTTCGTCTAATGGGCCTTATATATAGCAAGGCTACTTCTGTCGCCATCTGGTTAGGGTACGTGTCCGTGTATTCTACTCATTCAGACCACATACTCATGTCACTTTTTCAGACCGGAAGCCAACAAAAGTACTCTAGCAATGCAATTGCTCCAACAAGTGGCCGATAATACCGTGTCTAAACAGCGTGTGCAAGCAGTCCGCCAGTATGCCGATTCCGAAGCGCTGTTAGCTCTGTTCAAAAAGCGGGACTATTGGAAAAGATTGTGGGTAAGTGTATTTCTACCTTGAAAGTTCCATTGAGACGAGTGCTAACACTGCATCATCGCGGTACAGGTTGTTCAAGAGGTGCTATTGGCCGAGAAGAAGATGGTCTATTGCGGGTATTCTGTGTTTCCGTGGGAAACGTATCGACAAGCTGCGGAAGCATTTTGGCCGCCAGAAAGTGATCCGCATATCCGTCATGGCCCGTCCAGTTTCCCCGACAAGAGTCTGCTAGCGCAGCTCGGTGACGAATCACTTCTGGAGGTAATGCGTGCCTGCAGAAGAAAGCTTAGCGAAAACCCACGCGACAAAGTCTTCGGAATCTTAGGCATGCTACCAGAGGACACACAGCGCGAATTCCCGGTCGACTATAGCCAGTCTGTCAAAACCGTCTACACCGATGTGGTGGATTACACCATATCCACCTCGGACCGGTTAGATGTAATCCGTGAATCGATCCATTTCCCCCTACATGTCAATACTTTGGGGCTTCCTAGTTGGTGTCCAGACTGGTCCCATATCCCCGAAGTATCTGGGCTTGGACGTACGCATGGGTTTGAGGCCTCGAGGAGTGCGGAAGGGCCCACGGAAGCCCGCTATCGATTCTACGACGAGAGACGCAAACTCAAGATCTCGGCAATCAAGCTGGATACCGTGAACGAAACGGGAGTTGCCGTTGGCACGTTTTGCGCATCGCAAGACTACCTCACCGCGTTCTTGGACTGGCGTGCTATAATGCTTCACGAGTTCAAAATCGAAGAGGGCAACGAGAGTCATCCCATGCACGAAGCTTTCTGCCGAACGCTGTGCCTAGGTCAAATGCCAGAGCAACAGTATGACCCGAAAATCTGGCGTGATCTCTGCTACCACACCTTCTCCTCACTGATCCGCGAAAGACTCCCACGGCTCCCAATAGACGAAGACCTCGCCCGGTATGTGGCCGTCACCGGACTAATCGAGCCAACCGCGCAGAGAAAGTTCTTGCAGGACCATTTTGGCAATCGCATGATGGGACGCAGCTTCTGTATTACAGAGCAGGGGCTGGTCGGTATGGGGTGTGGGTATATGATGGCGGATGACATCATTGTGGTGCCTTTTGGTTGCTCGACGCCTATCTTGCTTCGTGCCGATGGCTGTCGCGATGAGTATCGATATATCGGGGATATCTACGTCGATGGATATATGCACGGAGAGGCTGTTCAGGAGATGGAAGCGAATGATCCGAGGAGGATTCCGGCTGATTATATGCTTATTTGAGTGGTATGGCGCACTCCTATATCTGACGGGAGAGGGAAAGCAGCGTTTTGTCAGTGTCTAGACAAAGACCTCCTGCGAGTACGTTGGGGGTTATCGAAGATTTTGAGAACTACGATATTATAAGTTTGTCAGGTTAGCCAAGAATCGTGCTGTTCCTTACGGAAGGCACTACGCCGCCTATAGTTCGTTTGTATACAATCTAGCAATGCGTTCCAGCATTTATGACAATCTCCTTTGGTACAGAACTTCACCCTCTAAAAGGCGGCTAGAAATGGCCGGAGACTGCGACACGAACATCGCAGATGCTTTCATCCACACAGCCTATAGTTCGTTAGTAAACGACCTAGCAACGCGTGCCAGCGTTTCTGACAATCACTTATGGGTGAGAACTTCACCTTCTAAAAGGCGGCTGGCAAGGTTTGCTCTGTCATTGCCTCCACCCAGGGTTATATCGAAGCACCTACGATGTGCATGTCGCTGTCATCGGCCATTTCCAGCCGTCTTATCGCAATGCGCAAGTGTCGCCGGATCGGAGTGAAGAGCGGTTCGGCGCAACATGAAAGTCCGGGAGTCTAACTGTCGATGTCAGTGTCGAGATCTTCTCCGGATACGTTTTCCGTACGTTACTTTGGACGCATATATCATCGCAAGTGCACCCACTCAGTCTGTGGATCACTGGACTGTCGCCAAACACCACCTTGAATTTCCTAGACGATAGATTCCAGCACCTACCCTTGATGACCTAGGATCCAGGAAAATTCAGCACCTACCATCAACGACCCACGAACGCCTATTACACACGCTCGGGACACGATCAACACTCGCACGCGAGTTCTCCCGACTCTCTGGTCTCTCCACACGTCCCCATGGGGTACGCACGAGCACTTTCGACGCTGTGTTGAGCGCATTATCGTCCATGATGCCCACCCACCTGGTTACGAGTTGGAACTAACATTTGCAAACCCGGCTTTCTCCTCCCGCACGTTTGATCAAGCACGTGGAGGAAAAGCTTCCGGTGAGAGAGAGCAGCTTCCGATGCCTATTTGCCAATCATCGGGGGGAACTATAGGCGGAGCCTGCCGCCCAGGACGACGGTGTGTGAGCCGCCTCTTGACTAACGTCGCCCGCGCGCGAGACTGAGGCCATATTTGCCTGAACTCTGGGGCGCTCCGAGGCGGTCTTCCGATCTCCTCCGTAGTCAACGCTGAGGGTTCCTTGTCCGATGCTCACTTCCGCTGATGGCCAAGCCGGTGAAGTGTGCGGTGATTACGCTTGGCTCAGAGGCCATTGGTCGTATCGGTGCTCTTTCGCGGAAAGCCCTCACGCGGGCGCCAAGTTTCGTTTCCAGTTCAAGATGACTCGAGACGAAGGCAGAGCCCAGAGCGCGTTAATGGTGTGGGCTTGGCACCCCGCCTTTCATGGACTTGGACTCGCGTGCCAGGACATCTAAGCCCCCACCATGACCCACAAGCCCACCGACAAGGTGCCGGCGGCTGCTTCCTTTCCGCACAATTGTTTGGCTTGAGATGTTGCGGCTGGTCTTGGCTTTCTTGGTACACCTGGTGTTATTCTTACACCTTTGAAGTTTCTCCACTGTTTATCAATGACGATGGATAGATCAATGATGAGCGCTGTCTCTTTTCTACTTATGTCGAGATTCGATAGGATTATGCGAAGCTGCAAACTTCGTCAAAGCAGTAATTGAGATGGACGTCGGTCACCCAACATCCGTTGAACGATTTCATCTCCGCGGTGGTGCTTGAGTCTAACGTCGGAACGCTGATCTGGCGTCTCTTGGCTTTAGCGCCATCTACGACCGTTGATCTAAAACTTTTATGCGTTTAGAAGGCTCGATTTGCACACTTCCAAGGCTTTGTGGCTTGCCATGACCTTTTCGCCTGCCTCTTCTCTTGCGACAAGACTTCGAGGACTCTGGGTTCCAAGGCTGTGTTCTCCATCTGGTCATACGATTAAACATGAGCACGTTTGGCCAAGAGACGGCTCATGAACGCCTGCGCTCGGAGAAAATTACCCTTCTGGAACGACTTGCTCTGCATATTCACGTCAGACAAGACGCAGGTGTGGGAGATGATCATTGCAACTGCAACTACCAGATGAACGGATAAGTGCTCACAACTCATTGTGTAGTCTTCGTGCGACCACCTCGAACCTTCTACCACCGTAGTGAAGAGCAAGTGTCGGAAGAGGCCCAGAAGCGTTAGACTCATCATAGTGAACCATCGAAATGGAATTTACGCTCCACTACCTAGCTCACGTCTATTGGCCATGCACCAATGCTGCAATGCCCAGAGGCTCAAGTGGAGGTTACTCTGATCTACCACGCCACTTGTCGCATACCCAGCATCGGCAGCTCAACACACTAGCTAAGACTAGCCCTTTGGCACACTTTCCTTCGGCATCCCCGCCCTGCCCCATACTCGCGCTTGCAAATGCCTCGCATTTGTCCAAGGCGGCCGAGAGCAATTGTCTTGGAGACAGACATGCGCGGAACAAGGCCCTGGGGCTGGGCGAATCGAGAACAACTCGGGATGCAACACTCTCGCCTTCGGGTTGTGATACTCCACCATGCCATGTGGATACGAGAGTCGCCTGGACCTGTATAAAGACCATCTCCACGTCCCCAGATTGTAACTTCCCCAGATCATCCAGCGCACAGATCCTGGAGATCCACCGGTCCTTTCTCCGCATCAATCTACCCCAGATCGCTTCTTTCTTCGTTAGACTTTGACTACTTCCGTCAACCACATTCACCATGGGTAACGAGAAGAACGATGTTGTCATGCTCGAGCGACAGGAGACGAGGGATGACGGCGTTCTGAAGTCGGTGCCCATCGTCCAGAAGACTGATTATTCTGGTGCTTATGAGGTACGTTTGCTTCTGAGACAATGGCAGCGACCACTTTCTGACTCCCACCGCAGAAAACGGATCCAAGGGAGATCGCACTTGTCAAGAAGCTCGATCGATGGATCATGCCTATGCTCTGGTCTATGTACTGGTGAGTAATTTTCCATTCACGAACTGTCTATCAGACAAGCACTAATCTCGTACACTCCAGGCTCAATTACCTTGACCGCAACGCCATTGCTCTTGCACGTCTCGACAACCTCGAGAAAGACTTGAAGTTATCCAGCACGCAGTACCAGACCTGCGTGTCCATCCTGTTCGTCGGATATCTTTTGGGACAGATTCCAAGCAACATGATACTTAACAGAGTCCGCCCTAGCCGGTACATGGGCTGCTGTATGATGCTCTGGGCTATCGTCAGTGCTCTCACTGCACTCTCCAAGGACTTCAAGGGACTTTTGCTCACCCGCTTCTTCCTCGGTGTCACTGAGGCCCCATACTACCCCGGCGCAGTGTACCTGCTCTCCATGTTCTACACTCGCAAGGAAGTCGCAACCCGCATCGCCATTCTCTACACTGGCAACATCCTCGCCACCGCGTTTGCTGGTCTCATTGCCGCCGGCATTTTCCATGGTCTTGGAGACGTCGCTGGCATCGACGGCTGGCGCTGGCTGTTCATTCTTCAGGGTATTGTGACCTTCCTCATCGCTGTCGTGGGATTCTTCCTTCTGCCCGACTTCCCGCACAACACTTGGTGGCTATCCCAAGAGGAACGGGATCTGGCTACCAACCGCATGGCGCTCGACACAGTTGGTAACAAGGGTGAAACTACCGTCTGGACTGGCTTCAAGCAGGCAGGCAAAGACCCTATGGTCTGGATCTTCGCCGCGATGGCGCATATGCATCTCGCAGCCAATGGTACGTGACGCCAATCCATCCAGACCACGCGAGAGAAAAGCGCTAACAACCCGTCTAGGCTTCAAGAACTTCTTCCCCACTGTTGTGGAGACACTTGGCTTCAGCAAGCTCATCACGCTCGTCTTGACTTGCCCGCCTTACCTGATTGCTGGCGTTGTTACTATTGCGGTCTCCTGGTCATCTGGCAAGTTTAACGAGCGCACGTGGCATATCACAATCTCTAAGTGCGTCGCTACTGTTGGCTTCCTTGTCGCTTGTGCGCCGATCGGCGTTGCGGGTCGCTACACTGCCATGGTCATCTTCACCATTGGAACTTATGGTGTCAACTCCCTGATCCTGGGTTGGTGCGGATCCACTTGTGGTCAGACGCCTGAGAAGAAAGCCGTCGCCATCGGCATTGTTACCACTGTCATGAGTAAGTCATACCCCTACACAACCTCTCAGAACTCAAGCACTAACGCAAGCCAGACGCCTCGTTCATCTGGACTCCCTACCTGTGGCCCAAGTCTGACGGACCCCGCTACGTGATTGCGCTCAGCTCGTCTGCCGCATTCTCCATTGCTACATTTGCGCTTGCGTGGGTGGCGAAGATCGTCTTTATGCGCAAGAACAAGAAGCTCCGCGAGTCGGACGACGAGGTCCAGACCTTCTACGTCTACTAGACGCTTCGAGTGCGGGGATGCACGTGCGAGCGGTTTGCTCAGTGGCTACGATTTGTATATACGACATGATGACGATAGGCGCGACTGTGGCCAAGAGGCCCGGCGCAGGGACGATGTACTCTTTGATTAGATGTGCATTTTAGATGGATAGAACAACAAGATCTTCGCAATGATTCCTGTGCGATGACTCTCCCAATCTTCGTGTCTTCGTGATGTGATGGCTATTGATACGCACGCGCTGTGCACGTGAGCAGTCTCCATAGTTTGGAGTCGGCAAACATACCGCATACACAAAACTATACAGCATCAGCCAAGGTGCTTTGCTATCTTAGTCTCAAGTCTCCCAAGGTTTGTCACGTCACCTGCGGCACAACGAACACTCGAACACTATGCGGGGTCAGCATCGATGTCAACTTGCAATCGCAGATGAACTAATCTTCCAAGCTACAATTCCTGGCTATGTATCGTAACGCAAATCACGTCTGGTACGTACATGGATTGACATACATCGTATCACGCCAAAAGATCACTCTAAACGCGAACATTAATGTAGAAAATCGCCTATGCGGCATAGTGAACATTTCGTTAAATATATACATGCGAACATAACCTCACAAGTCAATCGAAACCCTCGACGCGCTTTTTGCAACGCTAACAAAAGAATCCCAACTCCTATACCAGTACACTCCATCCCCCCTACAACAGGTGTACCTCCCTCCAACATCCACACTCAGTACGATCCGTACTCGAATCCGCCCTGCGCAGGCACAGTGACAGTAGCAGTCTGCGTCATGGTCTTGGTAACCGTGCCCATGCCGCAGGACGTGCTGTTCGAGCCGGCGGTCACGTAGATGGTGGGTGTGATGGTGACGTAGACGGGAGCTTTGCAGTCCTCGTCTTTGCCGGTGCCGGGGGTGCCAGATGGCTTGCTAGCAGCGGGAGTGGTGGCGATGGTGAGGGAAGAGAGGTCGCCCTTGGGTGCGTCGGGCTTGCCTACGGAGGGGGTGGGAGCTACAGCACTAGAAGGGCTGGCGCCGTATTGCTCGGATGCGGCGACGGGGGTGGGCTTTGCTTGCTGCTTGCTGGGGATGCTGATCGCCAGCGAAACATCATCCTTGACGATCTTGGAGGACGCAGCGTCAACCTTTGACGAAACCTTTCCAGATGGTGATGGCGTGACGACAGGCGTCTTGCTTGCAGCGGCAGGAGTCTTGTCACCGCCAGCAACAGGCACAGCAGTGCAGCCAGTTCCAGAGGCGGCAGTCGCATCCGCAGGTCCAGACTGAAGCGGGTTGCAGCCTGGAAGAATGTCGAGAAGGGGAGAAGCCTCGTTGCTGTTTGCGGCCGTGACCTTGCACTGCTGGAACGCTGAGTCGGAGTCCTTGTTGACATTCTCGGCGCCAAAGCACTGCTCCATTTCGGTTTGACCGCAGCCGCAGCCGCAGTTGCAGCCGCCCTTCTCTTGGGTAGCTTTCTCCAACACGCCCTTCTCCCAGCCGTTCAGAAAATCTGCATGGAACCCGAAGCCAGTAGGGTCGCCGTTGGAAACGACCCACGGCGTGCTGTCGGCAGAGTACTGCCCATCGAAGGAAGAGATATCATACCAAAACTCCACGAAGATCGTAGGGAAGCGTGCAGCTCGGTGAGTGGTAGGGCAATTTTCGATGCCGACACTGTTATAGCCGTTCGGGTAAGCCATGTGTGCGTGGGGGTCCTTGGGGTCGGTCTTTTCTCCGTTCCAACAGCTTGGAAATGTTACCTCGGAGGCGAAGCCGTATTTGCAGGATTGGAAGCCCTTGGGGAAACCATTGCTGAAGATCTTATCCTCACGGCCATCGGGCTGATGGCAGCCCCAACGAACACCAGCCGGGTTGTCACCATCAGCGCGCTTGGTAGGATTTCCAGCCATCATGTTGAAGTCCTCGGGAAAGCCGGTGACGTTTGCCCACTTTTCTCCATCGCCGAACTTGTAGTAGATCTTGCTGTTCTTCTCGGGCACACGGTAGAAGCCAGTGTTGTTTCCGTTCCAGAAAAGGGAAGGGCGCCAGTACAAGCTCTTATCCGACTTGATACGGGCAGTACTGCAGGTGGAATCCTGAGTGTTCTTGTAGCTTGTGGCAGCGCCTAGACCGTTACCTCCATCGAAAGCGTGGAGATGTGGGCTGGTGGTGCCAGGGAACAGAGAGGGATCCAAACGCTGGTAGCTCAAGGCAGGTCCAGCGCGGTTGAAGAAGCTGAAGTAGTTGCCATTGCAGTTGAAGGCAGATGTAGTGGCGGCCAAGCCAGCCGTGAGAGCGACAAAGTTGGTAAGCATGGTGATTTTTGGGGTTGTTAGGAGTGATAAGATATCAGATCGGTCGATAAGCCAGCAAAAGGATCGAGGTGTGTGTGTGTGTGTGAAGGAACGTGTACGAGTGTCAAACTCTGTCAAAGGAGTGTGTGTGCGAAAACCTGAAAGAATGAAGGTAATCCGGTACCAAGTTTGAAAGCGATGCGAAAAGCAGAGCGAAGGTGTCAGACCGTTATCTGTAGGAATGGGTGCTGGCCGCCATATATACCGGGCGCTACTGCAGTCAAAATTGCCTTCAGCCTCCAGGTTGCCTCGCAGGATGCCCCATAAAAAGAAAGGGTGGAATCAAGAACCTATGGTGTTGCTTGGATCTGACTAGGTTTCGAGGTGCCACGGCGGGATCAGACCCAGCGAGCCGCGCGCAGTCTAAGACTGGGGGTTGGCGTTGGCATCTCATCAGGGGCTCACTGCAAAAGATCCGTTGTCCGCTCGAGCCGTAGAGCCAGCTGGCCGATATTTCATCATAGTTGCATACGGACTTGTACCTCGTTATCGCTGGCCGGCATGAAACGAAACAAACAGAAGCGCCATTGCTGTTGTTTGCTCTTCGCATATCCGAAGGGTGTTTGGACGTATCGATAGGACCAAAGAACGTTTCCCGTTCCTAGCGCCGCTCAGGGCGCTAAACGATGTGATCACCGCACCAGTGGCTGATCTTCAAACATCGCCGACCCCTGCCTGAAATTACCTCGCAGCGTGCGCTTATGTGAAAGGCTATTTTGGACTTGGAAACACCCATTTTGAACGCGGGTAAAAGATCCTTGTCGCACGCTGCGTTCCCTCAGCACCGGGTTGCGAAGAATTCTGATGCTACCAACCTCGGCAGAGCTTTGTACAAACCCGATCTTCACTGTAAGGTTCGGCGCTTGCAGTTGTCGTATTTGGTCTCTTGTGTTCAGAAACTATGCGGCATCGTTCCTTTGAGTCGTAAATCAGTGCCACGACCTGCGTGACAACTGACACTGCATTTGGCAGCCGTGGTTCCTACTCGGAAGCGAACGGCCACCTCGCAGTGACCTCTCAGCGCCCCCAATGTCACCCTTTTGTGACTGCAGCTGCAGCATGATACCTTACTTTTCTTTCCAACCTGAGGATCAGATACCCGGACGAAAGCAGCCACCGTCGACCAGGGTAGAGCTGCCGGCCCGCATCGCACCGTTCCAATCTACAAGCGCTTACCCGCAGCAGATTAATGAATGAAACGGCCAGTATCGATAAGAGGTTATAGACCCCACTGCATTGCTGAAACGAACGGTTATAGTCGCGCGCTGCTAAGGTTCGCTGAGTCTGGAACCAATGGATTGCCGATCGTAATTTGACATGATGATGGTGACGTGGGTGAAGAGGCGTGGGTAGAATTGGAGTGTATGCGTTGAGTGGGGAAAGCACACGATCCGCAACGTCGTGCTTCATGCACGGCCGCAGGTTCCATAAGAGACTCCGGTCAATGAAACGACTTGAAAAGACCGTATGTCACAAAACAAGCTGCGAACCCCGCACCAAAGGCACACAAGATCGTTGTCAGTGTTTTCAATCCGTTGGACCACACGTAGAGGACGGCATTTAGGTTTTGTTTAACCGATTTCACCTGTTCTGTACGTCTGCAACGAATCAACTATTCCAAGATTATCAACTTCTTGGTCACACTTTCCATCGACCAGTCCCATGCTCGGAAGCTCTCACACGCTACAGACTTTGCAACATTATCGTGCCAGGTGAATCTCAATGTATGCACAAGAGAAAACTAGATTGTCCCAATAAAGGCCCATTCGCCCACCTGTGGGATTGGGCATGGCAAGACGAAAGCTCAAAAGATGATCTGATTCTCATTCGGCACAACGTCGGCGGGAACGTCGTCCAGGCTGACTGTCCATTCTGCATCGTCGTGCCAAACAGTCGGATAATGCGCTTCGTCCTCACCATTTCCACTGCGGGGAAGAGTCAAGATCTCTGGTGTGCATATCTGCTGGAGGTGGCCTTCCTGCCAGCGATAAACTGCAAGCAAGGATTTAGTCGGCTTCATATCGTTGGCACGGGAAATAACGCCTTTCCAGCCAAACCACGACCAGTTCGGTATCTGCAGACAACAGTTTTGTCTTTGGTCGATCTCGAAGTTCTTGAAATCCCATGGCGGCCGATCTACTGTCCATGCAAGATATTCGCCAAATCTGGAGTAAGGAACTCCCCAAAAGAACTCGTCTGGTATGGCTGCTGTAATCCCAGCAAAAGCGTCGATGATGTCGCTTTCGAATGTCAATTCGCGCCCCGTGTACTCGCCGATGAGATTATAGTAGTTGTGTATATCCAGAGTGCTCTTAGAATTGTCCATATGGTAGCCCCAGGAGAAGAGCAAGTCCGGATGTTCGAAATCATGCTCTTCAAACCACTCAGCACAGTTGCAATACCACTCAAAATGGTTGTCAAGAAAGACCAGAGACCTTGGGGAGAGGTTTAGTTCTTGAGATGTCCATGCCCGGCTCGCCCATTTCGTGCCGCTCATTGGCCTTCCACTAGAACTACGGATGGGCGAGTGAGATGGCACTATGCCGTAACTTCCGACGTCTACAACGTCCTTCTCTGGTCGAGGTATTCAAAGCCCAGGAAGTCCATAATGAGCATCTTGTCCTGATGCGGCAATGATGGTAACGAGTGCGCAGCCGTAGATGGTTGTCAATGCGGGCATCTGGGTAGCCTTGTGTTCGGGGGCATCCGAGATGATGCAGAGGCTATCAACCCACAAGAGCCTTTCACCCAACCTGCGTGTCAGTGTAATGGCGTCCGTAATCGTCTGCGGCATTGTAGGATGCCCTCGGGGTCGGCAATAATCTTGCAGATTTCCCATAGTCAGAATGAAGTCCTTCGCTCCTCCGCCCCAGACATAACTCAATGCCAAATACTTCAGATTTGGCCGCTCTTCCTTGCTAACTGTGACAAGGCACATGTTGACAACATCGATAAGCCAGAGTGGCAGGCTTGCACTGACTAGAGTCTGCGGGCATTTAGGATGGCCTTCTAAACACATCTGTAGCCAAGAACTGAACAATGACTCGTCGTACAGCGCTGGTTTGTACCTCCCAAATAGTGTCGGATCACTATCGGAAGTGGACGATGGCGCAGCTAGGAGGCCTCATGCGTCTCGACTTCGCCTTTCGAGAAACAACTGAAACTCAACGAGTGTATTTCCCATCCTCTCCATCATCTCATATTGTATGGCAGGCTCTCCGAGCAGTCGTTGACCGTTCCAAATACACTCCGCTGCAGAAGGACGGAGCAATCGCCGTTCCAGCCTGGGCTAGCAGGTGGGCTCGATTGATCTCTTTCATAGAATCGTTTGAACATCTTGGTAATAAGGTTGCAAAGTGGACAGCTTCACGTACGAGAAACAACAGCCTCCAAAGGGCCAAGTTTGACAGAGTATGAAGACCCATATTTGGTATAATCGCTTGCACTGACTTGGTAGTCTTGGAGCGTTGCATTAGCCCTGCGAAGATGGGTATTGGTTGCCAAGAGCATGGCATCTTTGTCGTAACCCCAATTTTCGCTATATACGCCGGCAGGATCATGAAACTATAGGGAGGCGCTCGGCATGAAAAGAGAGAAGTCTATCTGCCGACAAACCTCGCAGAGCACCGGGGCTGCAACCGGTGTCGTCATGATGAGGTATCTTTGGTGTATTTAGTTTTGCGAGGATACCCTACAGATCTAGAAGGAAAGATTGCACATAGTAGACGTGCTCAGAGATGGGTGACTTGTAGAATGCTGCGTCGAAAGAAAGTGGCACATGATGATGCGGAGGGCCGCAGCCACCAGAATCCTTCGGCGATCCCGTCAAGCACGAGAATGCGAAATGTTACCGTCAAGGGCGTGTTTGTACTTGGAAAGTATCGAGACTGGATGCGATACCTGTTCGTCAGATGATTGTCGCAATCGCGTGATGTTTCGGACAAAGTTGTTCTGAGATGGTGGATGTGGCTGTGCTGTGGCTGGTGGCAGAAGTAGCGGAAGCCGAGGCGGTGTCATAGCGGGTCGCGCGGCTTTCACATGAGCGCGCATGGTCCTTCACTGACTGTCACATGCAACGTGCTTAGCCAACCACAGCCTCTCCATGGGCGATGAGACACGGTCGGCGAGGGCTTAGAGCCATGTTCACAAGCATGGCTGAGTATGGATGACTCTCTCCTTCCTTTTCTTCTAGTTGAGCGTGCTTCACAAACGTACATTCCATACCTCGACCGTAAGCAGCGTCACGAGTGGTTGCCTTTCATGACGCAGGTTCATGTCAATGCAAACATATTCGGAGGCCGATAGCAACTGTCCGAGCTGGACCTGAAATCCAGAGAGTCGACACAAGCACCATGATAGACCACGTATTGGGCAGACCGTCGGTACAGTTCCGCAAGATACAGGTACTTGCTGTGGTGTCCTTTTGGTCCTTCTATCTCTACAGGCAAGTTAGAGCACAAATTTAGCAGCCGTAGCACGTGCTGACGAATGCACAGAGGCGATCGCCATGGTCCCCCCATCCTTCGCCGCATATCCAAGTTGCTCTCCAAAAAGCTCACCGCCTGGCAATCGATTCTGATAACGCTCATATACCTCTACATTGCACGTAACTTCGGCAAGCTCCTCGGCCTCGAATGCCCCGAACCACTCGCAAACCTATACTCGCGATCGTACTTTAGAGCGACATGGGTGACAACAGCGCTAGACGCGGGCTTCTGGTCCGCCATGCGAATAAAGAGAAAGGGCATGAGGGACTTCCTAAGCATCGTGTTTAGCATATACTACATGATATGCGCGGAACAGGCGGACGAGAAAGTCAGAAAGATCAGAGCCACGCTGACGGTGGATCACTTGCGTGTCGCATGGAACAAAGGCACGACACCATACTTGGGCGCATTGACCAATTTGATGCGCCCGAGACTGATGTGGTATCCTCCACGCAAGATCAGAATCCCAAGGCCAAGCGGGAGCTCTTACACGGAGCCGGTCATTGGATGGCTATACTTTAATGGCCCGCTGAGTGCCCTCAAGAAGCATCACAAGGTTGTGTTGGATGTTCCTGGTGGTGGGTTTGTCGCTATGGATCCTAGGAATCACGATGACAAGCTCATGGGCTGGGCAGCGAAGAGTGGTCTACCAGTGCTGAGTTTAGACTACCGGAAAGCCCCGGAGTTTCCGTATCCATATGCGCTCAACGAGTGTTACGACGTGTATCATACCATTTTTGCATCGCGAGGAAGATGCATGGGGCTGTCAGGAGAGCAGGAGCCAAAGATCGTCGTGTCAGGAGACTCCGCCGGAGGCAATCTCGCTGTAGGCATGGTGCTCATGATACTTCAAAGTGGATCGACAGCAACAAGGAGATGGCAAGGCGAACATGCACTGCCGCCTCCAGCTGGGGTAGTACTGATCTACCCGGCGCTCGACATGAACATCGGAAACTGGATGACTGATGACCAGATGGCTTTAATCCGCGACCGGAAAGTAAGGAAAACGAATCGACCTATCCTTAGACACAAAAGCGATGACTATCGCCACCTTGCTCCCAACACACCTGGCGTCTCTGATAACTCAGATAGCGAGGAAGAAGGGTCCGGAAAGACGCCTCGTATGTCGGACGGCGCACAGCCAACGAGCGAGCGCGTTCTCAAATCTCCCCAGACGATGATTAAGCTGTCAGCAGCGCACACGGGCAGAGACGGCGTATCTCTTCCGTCAATCGACACAAACATCACGAACAATAGCCACATCTCCCAAACACCAGAACAGATGACCCCAGCCTCCAATGGCATGCCACCCACACCAAACGTAACGCAACCTCCAACGCCAGGCGTACCACAACTAGCACCTCCAGTAACCGCCATCAAGACTCGACTAGCCATGTCGAGCATGATCTCTTACTTTAACGACCGCATCTTGACACCAGAGATGATGCGTGCCATGATCATTCTATACATTGGACCTCACCACCGTCCAGACTTCAGTACAGATTTCCTCCTTTCGCCACTGCTGGCTCCTGAGAGCCTTCTCGCTAAGTTTCCGCGAACGTGGATGTTGACAGGCGAGCGCGACCCGCTTGTTGATGACACAGTCATCTTTGCAGGCAGATTGCGACAAGCAAAACGTGCGGAATGGGTCACGGCAAAAGAGTTAGGACTCGACTGGGCACGTGGCACATTCCGAGAAGAGGACTGGGTAAATGTCGACTTGATACCAGGCATCTCTCACGGCTTTCTTCAATTCGTATCGGTCTTCCCAGAAGGCTGGAAATACATTCATCGCTGCGCAAAGTGGATGCAAGAAGCCTTCGAAGAGCGGGAAACACGCGATGCATTCGATGAGTTTATGACGCCTATGCACACACCGCACCACAGCCGTAGGCGATCAGATTACTTTGGCTCAGGTGTGACGGCTGGACTTGCGGAAGCTGTTAGCGGCTTGGCCTCGCCGCAGAGAACTCGACACCACCAGCGCTCGGGCACTGCATCGAGCGCAGATGAAGACCGTCCGCTTGAGATGACGGTGCTCTCGAAGGGCAAGGCCAAGAGCCCACAGAAAGAAGAGTCAAGCGAGAAAGCAAGTGCTGGGCGTGCAAGAGGCAGGGGAAGAGTAAGGAAGAGTGATAGAGGGAGGAGAAAGAGCTTGGTTAGTCTAGCGAGTGAAGATGATCTGCTGGGAAGAAGGATGAAGGGTATGACTTCTGGACTTGGAGGTGATGGGGTACTGGATTTCTAAAGATATGCAAAGCATCCTTATTGTACAGAATATAAATAGCTTCAAAGCATTTCAAACTAAGGCATCTTGCTTCCCAGACGAATACTCCTCCTAGCCCATATCAAATGCTTACAAACAGCTTTGCGCCATTCTCCTCAATCCCCCTAATAACCACCCTAAAATATCATCCCACCCCCTTATGCACTTCATCCAAGCCACATCCCCCCTCGCCCCTACTTCCCGACACCACCTGCTGCGCACCCACCTCCACCAGTACCCCTTCTTCCCTCTCGCTCCTCGCCTTCCTCCAACAACACGGTGGACAATCGCCACAGATCTTGTATTTCCGCACCCATCTAAAGTACGGACACGCTACCCACTAAGCGCCGAATTTCTCGCCTGTTTCGCACGCTTCGGAGTATACGTCTGGGTCGATCCAGGGGTGGTTGCAGCCGAGGAAGAAGGAGTAGTATGCGATGCACATTTTTGGGGTGTGGTGATGGTGGTCGGGGGTGGCGGTCTGGTGCTTGGGGTTTGGGGTTTGGAGCGAGGTTGGTGGGTGATGGAGAGGTGGTGGTGTTGTCAAGTAGAAACTGCTTTGAGTGGACAGTGAATTTTGTCTTGGTTCATATGTTGGTGTTGGTGATTCAGGTCAAAGCCCCAGCTTTGACTGTTCTTATGTGTGTGACACCTATTGTCGAAGCTCAAGGCTGTTTGTGCGACCAGCGCAAGGCTCTATCGCTGCCTGATGTTGCTATGCGTCAACAATAAGTACATGTCGTTAGTAGTGCAACAATACCTCAAACCCAATTATGAGCATGTGCTGTTGATACCTGGTCTTTGCATTATGTCTATTATTATACGTATTATGAAATGTGGTAGAAGGGAAATGGGTATATGCTGCCTGCCCAAACGCCGTCCGTGATCTGTACAGGTATTCCAATACATCCTTGCGTGCGCTTTTGACAAGTGCTTGCGCTGTTCGCGTTAAACGAAATGAAAGTCCACGTGCCGGTATTACTGCCTGAAAGCGGATATCGATCTTGGCCGTCATTGATCTTACAGTCTTCCCTGTTGTTACTCCGTGCTCCGCTGACGTTTGTGTTTTTGTATGATGATGCGCGTCGTATATCGACGTAGTCCTGATCCCGCAATCTGCAGCGTGTATGATTCACTAAGGTCTCTTCGCTGTGCGGTCCCATGGCTTGCACTCTCCACGTCGGTCTTTCTCCAAGTCGTGTTGCTCCTTTCAAATGCGCGTCCATGCTTGCACGAAGTTGTTGTGCTTGAGTTTATTTCACGACCTTCTTCCACATACATCCATTGCACATCCCTTGACTTCGATTCACCACCTTGTGCTCCCTTTGTGTTTCTGGACATGGGTGGCCCAGTCGCAGCTTCTCAGCCTCGTCACAGATACGTAATATTGGGCCATTGTTCGTTTGCGGTTGCGGTATCCAGTGGTTGCAAACATGTAGCGTATATATTATGTAGCACATGATCAGGGCGGAGACGTGTCTCGGGGTAGCTGATGCGTGGGTGGCTGTGAGGTAGCAAGCGATACTCAGGTCCGAGCCTGGAGCGAGGTCCGAAGGTTCCGTTTCGATGGTGATCGGGCCGTATCGCGAGTCTCGTAGTGCTCGTCCGCTCGATTGTCTCAACCTTCGAAGAGAACGTTGATCTCGTCAGATGGTGTGGAAGGGGTGACGACAATGCGCTACAATCTCCGCTCCTACGCTACAAACTACCACATCCACCTCTTTCTCCCGCGGTGGAATATATTTCGTTTAGAGCATGCCAACTACGAGTAGATAGGTGTATCTGAGCCTGATGATTTGGATTGTGTATAGTAAGTCGCTCGCGATACAGGTATAATATCGCAACTTCGAATAATTATGGCGGTGGACTCGAGAAAAGCTGAAATGAGAAAAGTGGAAGGATCAAAGACAAAAAGAAAGAAGAAATGGTGCCCTGCCCGCCCACTTCTCAGTAAACTTTGAATCGTCTCTTGTTCCGCAAAAAGCAATTGCACAGGAACGCAAGTCCCCTTGTAGCACAGGGCACTCCTGATACCCACCCTTACCGCGGCGCTCCCTTTCTGCCAGCTACTCGTCATAACTTTGCGTAAGTTCCCATCGGAGCGGAGAAAGGAACTAAGGGATATTTGATGTTACCGAAGCCATAGACACACATCGTCAAATGTCAAACCAAGCCGGGGCCACCACCATCGTCATCTCGCGGCACAACACCATGACCGCCGACGCCCATCCCCACCTCAATCATTTCCCAACGACCAGTAAGAGTGGCACCGGACGTTCAAGCCGCCGCTGCCTGGAACGGAAGTGGGAGATGATGATGTGGGCGAAGGAGCATGGACGTGGGGATGGTGGCTGCCCCGGTAAGGGATGCCGAGTCGATCGACACTAGCCAAACTCAGTCCGAGAAAACTGGGCCTGCAGATTGGTTGCATTGCTCCCGCACCCACGCGCCATTGTGTTGGGTATCATGCGAATTTCGAGCGCTCGTAATAGCAATTATGCATATGGGATTGGTGGTATCCAAATACCCACGCCGCAACGGTGCGTTGTTTCAGCCTCTCGCTCCTTGTGCGAAGCGTCGTCGTTGCTCCGGAGTGGATGTGCTGCAGCAACGTTCGGACATGCGTAGCATTCCGAGCCACCGGATTGCAGGATGCGAGAGCAAACTTTTCATATTTAACAGAATGACCTAGTTGAACCATGGCTCACAGGCAGGCACATTTGACACCACTATAGCTTCGCTGACTGTCATGATCAAATTGTCGTCGTTGTGAATCGTACCTGTGGGGAATCACATATCAGCATAATGACAGCGCCCATGATTCGATCTTGGGAATTCGTACCAACGACCACCGCCCTGGATCAACTCACCCACTCACACGCACACGGACCAACGCAAGCAAACTCTTACACTAGAATCTAAACTCTACGCGACAGTGTGCCATGTCCAGCCACCAACAAAATCAGCACACCAACGACGCCAAAATGGCCGACGGCGCCAAACATCACGGCACATCCAAGTCGAAGCCACAAAAGCCAGACAGCAAACCAACAACAGAGGCGCGGCAGCCGGTCCCACTGCAATAGAAAGATCGCGAGATGGCTGATGATTTGTCGAAGCTCATGGTCGGTGGTACGGGGTCCGAACATAAAAGTCAGGCGGAAGCGAAAGGGGGCGATGTCGAAATGAGGGATCGCTAAGGCGCGGGTGGCGCGGCGCGCCTGATGTGGTATCTGTTGGACATGAGGCTATTCATGGAAGCAAAGCGGGGAGACTTTGTGGATGATGATGTTCGTGGTTATTCACTCGAACGTGTTTACGCCTAGACTTGACAGGGTTGTGCGAAGTAACTTGTCACGACCAAGGGATCCTACAATCAACACAACCTCGTGACTAGCTTCACAACATTATACAAGCAAGCTTCTAATGAACTTCGTAGGCCTGTTCACGATTGCCGAACAGCACTACAAACCTATGGAATATGGCGGTGGTGTGTCGCACACACCTTACGATGACTGCAACGCAGTGACAGCTGTCCTATGGCTGTACCAATCGTTATGACTCCAAGAATCCGTGCACGTTCTACCCTTTACATGCGGCGTAAAACTCCAAGTGTCGAGCAAGAGCGCAGCGGAGGTCAACCTTGCGACTCCATCGCCGCATGCGAAGACATCCAGCTACAACTACGTCTTTCGACGAGTGTACCTCTGCGGTCATCCGGAAGAGATCATTTGAGTATCACCTCTTACCAAGCCTAGACGTGTGATGCATACTTCGGTGTCGCTCGGCGACTTTCCAGGACACGGCAAGAGTGAGCAGGCTCACTCAGAGCGATGCGCCGAGCAGCAATGCGACGAAGATCGAAGTGTCGATGAGCTCAAGAATAAAAGCAAGACACGCGCATTGAGATCACTAGCCGCGTACCAAGGGTCAGCTGTGCGGCGAGCACGAAGTATGTCTTCTTTGAAATGTGGCTTTGGTCGTGCATTGAGGCGGATGCGGAGAAGCAAGGCTGACAAACGGAGGACTGTGTCCTTTGGAAGCGTGCGCGAGGCGAAGGTGGCGGCGTTGGTGGAAACACCGGACGACAGCGTTCATGAGAAAGCCTTGAGGGTTGTAGGCGAACTTATTGACGTTCAGCGTCAGCCACGAACGGTCGGCCCCCGAAACAGAGGGTCTATGCCACTTGTGCCCCTACCACGGGGCGGAGCAGCACTGCAGGATCGTGATCGTCGCGATACCAACACTGCTAAAGACGCGCGCGCAAATGTTCTTCGATCGACGCACGGCGGGTTGGACGATGTCAGCCAGAGCGTCGTGGAACGGCCAGTGCGCACCGCCACAGTGCAGCATTTGCAGAGCAGAATAAGCCCCGAGGTACTGTTGGCGCCGACCTGAGAGCACTCAAAGACAATGGAGTCGCAGGAGGACTTGAAAAGTCCCATGACGATGATTCCATCATGCCGACTCATTTCCATGCGACCGCGATGGCGGACCCTCAATGGCTCGACCTAGAGGCGCCCTTTGATCTCGACAATGGCGTATCGAACGAAGCCAACAATGGAAGAAAGACCAACAAAGACCTTGAGCCAATACATATGCCTTTATTACAAGATGGTAACCGCTATGACCAGCTCATTACACTACTAGACCTCGTCGAAGTGGATAGCCATGCCGAAGAAGGTTCGCAAGGCGCCGACTCACCACCAGGAATGGAATCCGGATACGATACATCTGAAAGCGGTCAAAGTGTGGCGGAGGAGCTGGCGGCGCAGTATTTGACACCACTTGACACATTGGTGAGCGATATCGATGGCCGATTTGGAAGCTACTACAGCCCAACAAGCGAAACGAGACCCGAACTGCAAGCCTGGCGCGATATGAACAATGCTGCGTATGACGACGAGAACGAACGCCAATCGAGGTTCTCGTGGACTTCCTCAATCTACTCGGATGATGGCCTAGAAGAGAAGGCAGTGTGGTGGAAACCGATTGAACCTTTGGTGGTCAAGAAAGACACTGAAGGACCTCCGCCACTCCCAACGAGAAACCCGCTGCGCCTGTTGCGACGTCTGAGCAAGAATGAGCCCAAAGGTTATAGCGAGCAAAAGCGAGGGTCGAGAAACATCCACAACTTGTACCTCGATCTTTCCAGATCAAACTCCCGACATGCGCGCAGATCGATGAAGAGCCCAGAACCATCACGGAGAAAATCGCATGCTGTGACGAAGAAGAAAGAGGAACTGAAGGAGGCGAACAGAAAGCCTCAGTTGAGTTTGGTCATACCTGGCCACATCTCCAATGCTATGCGCAACTCGGATGAAGAAGCAAGGAAGGCTCACCGGAGCGCCAGAACAAGTACCTCATCGAAGTCGTATAGCGTAAACCACTCAGCACGAAGAGAATCCAGGGAGTGCAGGACCAGCACGACAACAAACACTCAAAACCGAAGCCGATCGGCTAGAGACACACCTGCGCGATCGACAACTAGCACACCTTCGCTTTCGAAACCACATGATAGGAGCCATGCGGTGAGATTGACACCTATATCATCTGGATATGCTGAGACGTTGCGAAGTGCACGTAGCCACGTACGAGGGTCCAGCGAGCCGCTACACAGCAGCGTGAGCGATGTGTCGAGCAAATGGAATGCCTCCATGCCGTCTCATGGAACCGTTCGGCGCTCTTGCATTGCCAGCCTTGTGAATGCCAGTAATACGACAAGAAGAGCGTCGCAAGCAGCCTCCGTCAACAAGCGATTGCCGCCACTGCCCATGGAGCTGAAGTTGCAATAAGAGTGGTGTCTTCCAGGTCGGCCCATGTCTCGAGAGATGCTGCGAAGCTCAACTTTAATGCGTGGAGGTGTACTGGTGCTGGGCTAGACATGTGGATTTTCCTACTCAGACCTCGGGATAGATCATACGTTGTAATATACCCTTGTTCTGCATGCCATTGTGCGATTAATGTGTGATGCGGCACGTCCATGATATTGACGTAGCCCTTTCTGCGGCCTTTGCATCATGTCCGAAGCGATATAGATTTTCTCCGATGTGAACAACTCGGCGATGGCATTGCGTCTCTTTCATCCGGCAAACGGGCACCTAGGCAGTATCCCGTCAGATGCAACACGTGAACCGAAGGTAGAATTGAGAGAGATAGTAGGATGGTATTGGAAGCCTAGCGCTTAAGAATGAGAAATGTTTAAATCTCGATGAAATGTTTGTTGGGAGTACAAAGGTTAGGGAAAGAGTGAGAATGAGGCGCGGAGCGAAGGCTCGGCGATATCGGAAATCATCCAGCCTCGGATATTCACTATCTGATCGTACAATTCGTCATCTCAACTCCACAATGGCTGAACGCTTTTCCACCATCTCACCCAATATTTGTCTACTCGTACCGTGATCCTGCTAGGCACCTAGATCACGGGGTGCGCCATGTATGAGCATGCATGTGTCCGCGGTTGGCCTGGGCGTCTATAAAGCTCTCTTGACACCCACTCCGTGAGCAGCGCTTGCACAGCTCGCATCGCATTCAGCTTCAAGCTTCATCGATTGTCTTCAAACTCTACTTACCACTACTATTTAGTCATTTGATACAACGAGCAGTATCACCATGTCTGGACAGGGTCAATCCTACGAGAAAGACGCACGATGGACGGCTGTTGACGAATACGCCTTCTCCCACCTCCACTCCTCCGCCAAAATGCCCTCCACTTCTGCGCTCGATCACGCTCTCTCTACCTCTGAGAAGGAAGGCTTGCCCGACATTGCAGTCTCCCCATCTCAAGGCAAATACTTGCAACTCCAAGCACGCCTCGTACGCGCGAAGAACATACTCGAAGTCGGTACATTGGGCGGGTACTCGACCATCTGGCTGGCGAACGCGTCACCTGATGTGAAAGTCACTAGTGTGGAGGTAGACAAGCACCATGCGGAAGTCGCATGGTCGAATGTCGAGAACGCTGGAGTTGCGGACCGCGTCGACATCCGCCTTGGTCCAGGTGTCAAGGTGCTGCCGCAGCTTGCCGACGAAATTAAGGCTGGGAAGCGTGGGAAGTTCGAGTTCGTCTTCATTGACGCAGATAAGGAGAACAACTGGAACTATGTGGACATTGCGCTTGGGATGTGTGAGCCAGGCGCTTGCATCATCGTGGACAATGTTGTGAGAAAGGGACAGTTGGCAAATGATGTGTCGGATCCTCGGGTCGTGGGTGCAAGGAAGGTGGTTGAGAACATTGGGAAGGACGATAGACTTGATGGTATCGTTGTACAAACGGTTGGAGACAAGAATTACGACGGGTTCTTGTTGGCTGTCGTCAAATAATTTGCTATGGGACCAGAGATCATCCCAATACATGGCCATTAGGACGAACACAGAAGACTGCTCTCGCTCTTTAACGATGAAATACATATACGAATTATGTCTGTCGCAAACGCCCCCATTGCTACTTCGTGGTACGCATATCATTGATGTATGCTAATATGCCGTGCAGTTGTTGGCTTACATCCAGGTATGACACGCATGCTACTCTTCTCCACTAGGTATGCCACGTTTGACATCGCATTCAGAACCCAGTCGAGATTGTGATACTCGGTGCGAGTCTTCTTGAAAGAGAGCCACGTGCTCGAAGTAAGTCTGAACTAGCACACAGCACATCTCACAATGCCATCAAAACATATAAATATGGATTGATTGGGGTTCTCGCCAAAACGCATGCGTATAATCACCTGTATATTCTCCGCTTGATGTTTACCTGTCCCTCGCTTCGGCGTATGTAAAGATACCACAGACTACTCAACCAGCAGAGTAAAATGCCGCCCCAAGAATACTTAGGTATCTTGAAAAAGTTTATCATAGCCAGCTGAAATGCACTCCGGGGGGTATTGATGAATATCGTAGTGAACGGTGATGTGGCCTTAACAAGAAGAAGAGTCGATGAGAAGACAGCAAAAGACCCTAGACCGCCGCACCATATCATCATTAAGAAGAACGGAACATCGAGGAAGGGGATATTGTGGTAGATGTAAGGTAGTTCACCGGAAAGGAGAACGATTGGGGTAAGAATCATAATAGAGAGGAAAGAAACGTAGTGCAGCGTGCGATAGTATGCGCGCGTTTCAACTCCGTAGCTCACCTCTTCTGTGATCATATGTCCTTGCGGAATAAGATCTGTCATGATAGCACGATGTGTGCGAAGCAGCAAAATCGGGTATAAGGCCGAAAAGAGCGAAGAAATGATCCCTGCAGCGATAGATTCCCAAATGACACGCATTCGAGGGAATTGAAGGATAGCGACAAGAAGGTAAATAGTTGCGATGAGGGCCGAGGAAAAGGTTGTGTAACTGTAGCTGTTCTTCTGCAAAGTGCTGGAGAAGACCATAGCTACAGGGACGACGCCGATGCGCGCGAGTTGATAGACAGGGAGAGTGGTGTAGCTGTTGCAGCACATTAGTTGTCTGGTGATCACTGGGTGAGAGGTGTCACATACGCGAACGAGTAGTTGCTCAACAGTACTTTGGCTACGAAAACCACTGCGAGAGGGAAAACCTGTTTGGCAACGCGGAATTCGAATCCAAGGATTCCACCTCCTGCGATGCCCGCAAGGGCGTCGAAAAGGCATGTCATGAAGGAACTTCTCTTCCCACGCAGGCCCCGCAAGGCTCCAGTAAGCGAACCATGGGGCGCAACAGCAGCCCCAAAGCCCATCCCCTTCAACGGAGAAGCAAGCCATCGTGTGATGGCCGACCAAGTTGCGAGTATAAAGTGGGTTAATAGCAGCTGGACATACGTGTGGCTAAGGGGCCATGGGATTCTGTTCTGAATTAGTGACCGTCTACAGACCCAACTACATATTAAACTTTACTTGTATATGCCTGTGAGCATGATGAAGCGGTTCATGAGAAGCAGGCCGAAACTACAACCTCCGCTCCAGAAGACTAGCAGTCCCACCCACAGATGCCAGCCTAGCGAGGATCCCAAGAAAAACTCTCCTAAGCCGCCCTGCTTAAAGAGCCTCTTCCATAGACTGCCCCCTCTTTCAGTATCGCGGCCCATCAATGGGCGTATACTGCTCACAATTTGTGACTCGCCATTGTCCTCATCATCGCTCTGAGTGGTGTTGGACGAAATGGTGCGGCGATTGCCCAAGCCGACTAGTTCGACGCCAGGCTGCCGCTCCATCTGCGCGCAGGTCTTTGGATTGCGATGCTTGGCTGTGTCAAGCTGAACGACACAGTGATTTCTGAAGTAGAAAGGACGGCCACCTTCCTTGCTGTTCTCGGAGATGGAGGACGATTGTGTGGAGGGATGGGCGATGAAAGGGAGAGTGCGGCTAGAAAAGTGCGCATGGGCCCTGCACCGAATTAAAACTCAAGCAATGACGACGTTCCACTTGCGCAACACACTTGCCGTTTCAAGGAAATCTTTTTCATTAGCAATTCAAAATGACTCTATCCTCGGGGCTCCGAAAATTTGGCGTAGTAGCGCATGTTATAAATCTACCCGATGCTAAAGGCACCTACATCCTGCGCTGCTAGGACGCGTGGCTGATGGGGGCCAAACCCGATGTTACCAAGCCTATCTAGGTGCGTACCTTCAACTCATTTGAGTGATCGGTCAACCGAAGCAACAACAATAATTTTCGCTGTTTCAAGGTAAACCAGAGCAGTTCGGACGTTGTGCCACTTCAGTCGGGACTGCTTGGTCGGCCTTCTGGGGTCTGAAACTTAGGTACGTGAGACCTCACCAACCAACAATACTGTCACTCATAGGTAATAATAACCACCTACATTGCTCCTCTCACTTTTACGCCCTCCAACAACTTGATATTGACCCTGCATTAATTCGTACATGCAGACTGTCTCACATCTCGATCTCGTGTCGATTGAGCCTGTCATGGACATGTTCTGACCAATTTTTGTTGAGATTTTTTTTCCAAAGTCAGCGCGTTCATGCTGTGAATTCTTAAGAAATAGCTCGGGCAGTTAGCGACTGAAATCAGAGAAAATTTGGAGAGAACTAATGGGAGCGGTCATCAACAACTGCCTGTAGATTGCTGTCATTGCCAACAAACACTTGAAGGGGTATGTAGCACCAGGGCTGCCGCTACCGACCCTAGAATTATCGCATCCGTCATTCAGCCCTATCAAACCAAGAAGGCTGCGTTCTGGGGTCCCGTTCCATCCTTGAACTTGACATTGTCAAAGCTCAAACTCGAATCAAAACGTATTCGACAATGTTCTAGTGTAGCCCGGAACCGAGCTCGAGTATGTCAGCTGTCAGAAGAGTGTCTACATCGGCCATTCGAACGTTTATGGAAGGTCCCCATGGTGCTGGAAACATCAGTGCATACACTTCGCTTTCGCCGCCCAATATAAAACCCCTTTCGCCACATGGGCGTGTACTGCGTCCAGATCCAAAACATATATCGTCTCGAGATTAATGTGAATGCTGCAGTAGGCTGTTAGTCCTTATCTTTACCGATTACGTCTATCAAATCCTCTCCCTGCCTTTCACTGACGCATCGGCCTGCTAAACCATCCTGCTCTGAAGTCATCACAGTGGCATGCGAGAGCAAGGATATTCCAGTTAATTCGACCGCCTGTGTGAGACAGGTTGCAGCATAAGTGTTTTGAAAACGGGGTGGTTTTATGAGATGCAGCGGCAGTCCAACATTAGTAACCCCTAATTCGCACCTTTGACGATAGTCTTCACACATCTAGCTTCCAATATCATATTCCTTACACCATGGCTGTTCGACTACTTCTGGTCAGCCTTACTATTTGTAACTTCATGCCAGGCAAAGTTCAAGTATACCTATTCCGAGGTAGCTTTAGAGGCCGTAGATGCTTGTGTCAACGACTCAGCTTTCACGTTCAACTACCAAACCATCACACTACCGCAAAATTGTCGGGACGTTTTTGACTGCGTCTTAAGTAATGTCCCGGCTCGGATGCAAATGAACTTATCGAGCGGTTCAGCTATCCTTGGCTTTGTAGGCTGAGCGGCTTCAGGAATTGTGAGCAATCGGCTAACCTTAGCCTAGATACCCACTGTTCTTCTAATTCTTGGAAATACGAACGAAGAGATCATGCGTATTAGCGCACGCTTTCCACTCCTGGCATTTCTCCTTAGCCTCACCAATATCACCAAACGACACAACTCGTCCGACGGCTCACCGGAGCCAACAAAAAAACCCTCAGTCTTGTCAATGAAGTCGATTGGCAAACCCTCAGTTTGTGTCATTGGGGTCATCCGGTTCAGTCAGAAAGCCAGCGACAGATCACTTCGCTTCAGGGCTTAATCTTTGGGGTCTCATACTTGCACATCTCACCACCTTTTTCGGCGCTGGTGCTGTACTTTGGCAATCCATTGATCTAGGCAGAAAGTCAGTCGTCTCTTGGTCATGTTGGATGGACTATTGGCTACTAGTTTGGTTGTGTATGGCTATCTTTCATCATACTTTGGCAGTTGGTTGCATGCGACTTTGTCTCCGGTCCGAACACAAAAACGCATCGTTCTTCGCGTTTCGCAGCCTCGTGCGCGATCTCACCTGGGGCAACTGGATTCTTGCCCACCCAAAACTTTCTCGTGGCGCCAAGACGATTATGGACGTCACTTACATATTCGGCACGGCCGTGTTCTCGAGCTTGAAATTGGTGACGGCTGGGCAGGCTCTTAAAGCGTTGGCATTGTATGGTGGTGTTGCAGTTGCGTACAAGATTGCAGCGGCGTGGGTTCTCAAAGAGATGCGGAGGAGTTAGTGGCTCGTTCTCGTCACTACAAATCATTTCGGAAGTAGGTGTTGCTTGCCAAACATGACAGATAGACTTCTGACGAGAGTTTTCGGTAGGGTGGACCCCTCTCAGTCCTGCGGCTACTTTATTATAATTACTTTATCATAATTACCTGGAGATGGCATATCCTGTACGAACTACAACACACATTTTTGCGAGCAGCCCGGAGACGACATGTTCTCGGAAGGGTGATGGTTTTATCTATAAGTATACTTATTAATATAGATCTTTCCATGCTGGACGAAGTGGCTGCGGCCCCAGATTCCGGTAAGATAACTAAAGAGGGATAGATAGAGTAACAAGGCGCTATTGGCAGCTTTTCGTAAGACGCAGCTGAAAGCTTCGTATCAAAAGTGACTCTTTCATCAAGAATCGCAAACTCGTATCGGCGTCGTGCAACAAGGTAAATAGCGATCGACAACACTAACGACAAACCCGCTCAAAGAAGTAAAAAACTATATGTTACCAAAGAACCGTTCAAATACTAGACTAGCCCGCCACGATGATGCAATGCAATGCAAATACAACTTCACCGGACCCCCGCCTCATCAGACCGCGAAGTAGCGACCGTACGAATGAAAGAAGAAATGCCGACCCGAATAACCATCTCAAGCAAGTCTTCTTGCACCAACCCCATCCATTTGTGCATCGTACTCACACGCTCTTCCCACTCATTCCGTTGATGAACTCACTGACCTCGAACCCAACCCTCCTCAGATCAGCATCCGTGAACTTGCAGTCCTTCTCCTTTGCCACCGTCAAGCACCTTACCTCATCATCCATCTCCGGTTTCCTGCCTCCTTGTTCCTTATCATGCGACTTGATATAGATGGTAAGATCAGGACCCACGGTGCCGCGCCACAAGGTAGCCATCCATTGCCAGTGGTCTGTCGTGCTGTATGCGTCTTGGACTGGAATTCGAGAAGCGTACGCAATAGAAGCAGCAAGCTGGAAGGTGGGTAGGATGATGATTGGCTTTGTGGTTGAGGATGACGAGGACATTGAAGGAGGGGAAATTGAAGAGGCACGCATTGGGGCGGGAGATTCGGGAGGTGAAGCGGACTCGCGGTCGGCTGTACTCTCCTTCACCGAGTCTTTGTCAGACATGACTGAGTCATTCGAGGAGGGTGGCGTGTCGACAGGCGTGGTGATGTACTTGATCATATCCTTGCTCTTGCTGTGCCACTCACTGATCAGGTCGAGATATTCTTCGAACGTTGCACCGGCTTCATTTGGCACCTTGGGCGGCTCGACGATACGAGGACGGTACGAAGAGTCCGTATCTTTTGTAAGACGCTCGTTGAGCCACTGAGAAAGCTCTTTCACAGCAGCAGCATCGTTCCCTTCTACCGCAATGATGGCACCATGGACTTGAAGAGCTGGGCTTCCCGACATAGGCCCTTCATACGGAAGACTAATCCGGCCCAGAAGTTTAATCTTATTCTGGTAGGGAAATTTCATCAGGACTTCTTCAACGCTTTTGGGACTCTGGTTAGGGTGATTAGAGCCTACGCTAACATCGGCCAACGAAAGCCTCCGACTGTCGCGGGGGGTGCGTGGAGGGGGAGGCATTGTTGTCGCACTGTTAGGCGGCGAGTAGCGCACCTGTATTGGAGGGAGTGATTCGCGTCGAGCATATTGCGTGTAGTATGGACCGTCTGGTCTGCAACTGCTACTCAGCGATGGTCCGTAGTCGAAGCGGCGCTTCTTGCCTCCTGGCGTCATGGGACTATACATGGGTGCCTCTTCACGGATTGGAGGTACATGAATGTTACTGAGGCTTGAAGGTCCGTGGGTGCGTCGTCGAGCAGGTGAATCCAAACTGAGATTACTCATGATGGGCAGATAGCGCGTTGTGGGGGTGTGATTCTCCGAGAAATTCGGGGGCGGCAATATGGGCGTACCGCCGGAATCGAGGAAAGGGCTAGTCGGCGTCTTGATACTACGTCCTCCGCACCTAGGACAGCGGTACTTGTCGACGGTAGTGTGCTGAACTGCCGGATTTAGTGATGATGTACCTCCCTTACCCGCACGACGAGGTTGATAGCGGTAGTCAGGGTACTGTTCGTGGTGTCTAGCCTTCTCTTCCTGCGCGCAGTGTTAGAAGCAGAGCAGCACTAGGATGTAGATGAACACGAACCAGTGCGAGGTCTTGCCAAACCTTCTTGGACTCTTCAGCTTCAGCCTTCCACTGCTCGCCGATAATTTTAGAAATATCGGGATTATTGAGCCCAGGATTGCGTGCGATAATCGCCTGCTGGTGGTGCTGTCGATAAAGGATAAATGCTACAAAGAGGTCAGCGGCTGAGAAACACCTCCGCAAACAAAGAAAAGTATCTTTGTTTGTTCAAGTCACACCATACGTTTTGGACATCAGATTGAGGAGACAAAGAATAGGAGGACTCACCATTCCTCGGGCGGGGTATTTTGGGCTCGGGTTGGCATAAGCAGACATGCGGCGAGAACTCGCCTGATTGTGTTGAAGTAGCACTTCGAGGAGACCTGTCAGTCGTAGGGCTGTTTGAATCTACCAAATCTTCTTCGTTGGATGTTTTCTCAAAAGACGCGACTCTTTTCCGGGTGGAGCGAGGAGATGCTAAAGCTGGCGTTGGAAAAGAGTCCTCTTTGGTGCGCTGCATCGGGCTTGACGTTGGCGTGGACCTCACATCCTGAATTCGATTGCTCTTGCACAGACTACGCAGAGGTTTTACGTCGTCTAATGGAGAATCGAGAGAATCGCCGACATGCATGTTCGATCTGACGTATCTTCTGGGGACGTGGAAGAAGGTCGCAACGGGAGCTGGAGGGGAAGGTGACGATGGCCGAACAATAGGCGGCAGTGTACGACTTGCCAACATTATGGATATCAATGACGAGCTCGCTGATATAATGGACGTCTCTGAAATCCACGTTCATTGTCCCATGAACAGAAGGGAGGTGCGTCGGACGAACCACTTAGCATTCTCAGCTCCTTTGAGGGTAATATGCGAGAGCGGTACAGATCCATTGCGCTTTGATGACTAGACACGAGTGATCCAGTAATTTGATTGTTCCAGACCGATGCGGCCGATGCTAGGTGGGCGATTTCTTTGTTCTTGCCACGTCCCAAAACGGCCAAGACGGTGCTGTGCCGAAAATCTGAGACATTCCAGCATTCCAATTCCAATCCAAGCAAGGGGTCAACAATGATTTACAATGCCTGGTCGACAACAAGAGCGCGTAGTCTCGGAATACGCGATATTAAGGGACGTCAATCCTTCGAGAGGCGGCGAGTCAGGGGGGATTTGAACCATGTCTTGTATGTGGGGTACTAGTCGCCCTCACCCTTTGCGTAAGCGACGATTCTGTACGACCCCTGTCAGCCTAGGATTCCCCTTGCTAGTTATGGCCAATAGCAGGTTGCCGAAATCTACTACCGCTAAGCGAGCTAGCTTGTAGGCACAAAATACTCTTCTCTGTACAACAGGTCTAATGTAATACTAGAGTAATAAGCTTAATATACGATACAAGGTACGCTATGCTGCAAGTTATAAGTGGTACCTTTCCACTTCTCTTACCAGCATTTTCTCAAGCGTACACTACAGTAGTATCTTTTCACTCCGCTTCCCACCCTTTTAAACTATTAAAGATGACACAAGACTAGGGTGACCAGCTTTTAGCACTTGCTGACGCTGCTGTATGCAATGCCTCATCAAGACTATAGCCTCTGCACTCCAAGCTTCTGCTTTTCACGTAAAGGCTAAGTTAGCCATGCTTCTCAGCGTGGAAGGATGGTCTGCTTCACCTGCGTTTCCTTTACTTCCTGCATACCACGCTGCGCGATATAATAGCGTAGCCCACTCTATCAGCGCAGATGCCGCTTCTGGTTCTTGGCTAGCTGCTGCTTTAGCGTGCGCAAATAACGCCTGACATGCTGCCCAGTTCTCATATTGTCCTGTTGGGAACTCTGCACAAAGATTGCTGATAAACTGCTGCTTCCACCGCTCAAGCTTGCTATTTGCGACAAGTCATCTCCGTGTTGCAAGCTGCACAAGACTGTGCATCTCAAAGGTGGCGCCATCTGTGCTAATAGAGATTAAGCTAAGATCATGGAGCACTCCCATGTTGTTCTCAAAGTTCACTCCATTACCATCACTTTCTCTGCACTCTTGCTAGGTCTCAGACTCACTCTTAGTACAATTGAAAAAGGACCTTAGACGCTGCCTTGCTGACCTTTCCCTTCTGTCTGAAGCTATGCTTGCGCTTTCCACTCCCTGGCCGCCATGAATGAGTGTTTCTGGAATTCCCTGCCGGTCAAAGAAGCTTATCAGAGATAGCAGGCCAGCCGCTGACGGTTCATGATGATGCAGGTGCTCAAAAGATATTTGCCATGTCATGATGATTGAGTTCTTAGCCTCCCAATCTCTTTGAAGTTGTCCTGCTTCATAGTCTAACAGGCTTGTCTTTTCACTGTTGCTGCGCCAAAACTCTTCTAAATACTGTGCCACTGAGCAACGAGGTGCGCTTTGCCAGATGTATGCAGCAGCTTGCACAAGAGCGAGCGGCATGTACTCGAGTGCTGCTGCAAGCTCTACAATATCGCTGTTGTCTCCCTCTACTTCTAGCTTCTTCTTGAACAGCGCCAGTGCCTACGCCTTGTCCATTGGCTCAACACTAATAATGTTGTGCTGCTCAACTAACTATTGTGCCGCCTTCTTGTTTTGCGTTGTGACAAGGATGGAGCCGAGCTCGCAGTAGGGGGGGTACTCGCGCAGTGGTCTGGCAGCGCCACTTACGTTAGTAGTCTGGCCTCCAACATCAGATTGACCTTCAAGAAGAAAGCGAGTGTTGTTGACGTTATCTAGCACAAGGAGCCATTGCTGCTTGCAGTGACATAGCTAGTCATGCACCAGCTTGAAGATATTCGCCTGCGGATCTTGCTGCCCAGCGATCTTAACCCGGTTGGCGATGTTGCGGTAGCTCTGCTCAAACCGGGCGGCGTTGCTGGCATGCACCCAGAACACCCACGTCCCAGGCGACCGGTCGTAGGTGCGGTAGGCATATTCGATAGCGAGCTGCGACTTGCTTCTCTACTGTTAGCGTGTGCTGTTGTTGATAGGAATGCGAACAACTACTCACCCAACGCCGCCTAGACCGACAAGCGCCACACGCGAGCCTGTCGCAGCGCATCTATGGTGAACCCGTTTGAGTATTGTCCCTCGCTCAACAAATTCGGCGTCGTGGGCAAAAGTTACCACAATCAATGGGGGTGGTGGAGTCTCTGGCCGCACTTGAGGTGGGGTCTGTCAGCGTTTGGTCCCTGCTAAGCTCGGGCAGTCCCGCAACTTACCAGGTGGCAGGTAGATTGTAGGTTTAACCTCGCCATTAATAACACCAGCCTGTATGCCATAGTTTCTATTGCCAAAGGATGTTGTTGATCCTATGATACTGTAGCAGTACTGTGATACGTTAATTGTTGGCAGTGTCAGCGGCAAAGCCTGAGCTGTGCTTCAGCCTGATGGCTTGCTCAGCCCCCATTACCGGTAGGTATACGACTGTCATGATAAACCCCGCATGTCATGTCTCAGCTGAAAACTTGTCTCTTCCTTGTTCTCTTATATTGGGTTCTATCACGCGGTTATTTGTCCTTCTCACTTGAAGATTATCCTTGATTGTTGTTGCATCTAAAATGACCGATCCTCTTACTGTAAGTCACTTCGTACCGTAAGCCACGCGTGAATTGCGCAGGCTTGCACACTTTCCGCAGGTTCACGACAGCAACGAACACACATACAAACAGGATCCCAATAGACTCGCACGACGCTTAACGAGAAGCTGATGCGTGATGCAGGGAATCCATCATAAATATTCCATCACATCTCCCGCGACATTCTACATGAAACTCTCAACATCTCACTGCCGCAGTTATTCACTCCAGTGTATTCAATGTAGCGCAGAACAGAGCTCAACTCGGGCCCACGAAGAGGATGGTCTTGATGATCTTACTTGGAATCGATATATGCCAGGTACGGAGTAGGTATATACTTGAAAGATGTCCGTTCATCAAGCCAGCTCATGATCATTACGGAAGCCGATGCTACAAGCAGGTACTAACCAAAACGCATTACTAACTCTGCATATATTACTCCTAACCATCGAATATACTGGGCACCAGAACACTACTGATGTTCCGGAAAATGCCATTCTTCCTCCCAAACTCCGCCCAATACTCAGGCTATACAAGTCAGTCTTTTTCGCTCTTCAAACCGTGGATATGTCTATCTTACCAATCCTGTAACCGCTCCCGGTTCGTATCCCTCGCTAGCCCAGTCTAGCAACGTAGGCATCCATCGTTCGTCTCTCAAGGCCTCGTACGCGCGTCGTGTGGGCGGGGACAGTCCTGCTATTGCTACGTTCACTTGCTTGAAGCGATCTATCGTTGTCACTAATTCGAGTATTCTGGCAAGGCGCTGAGCACGCGCGATCACGTTGCTACCTGTCGCTTGCGTGCTGGTGCGTTGTTCCAAGTAGCTCACAAGGTCCGCGCTCTTGGCTTCGGCATCTTTGGTGAGGCTTTTGTACTGCTTGACTAGATCTTCACATTCGGCTTTCCGACGGTCGAATTCCGTTATCCAGGTGGCTCGGGTGTGTGATGGAGCAAGAGGGACTTTGTTGCTCGCTTGGTCAAGTCGCGAATGTCGGTCGGCTATGCCCTTGTTGAAGTAGGCTTCGCAGTCGAGCACCAGATGGGGTAATTCCTTTGCCTACGATTCTTATTATCTGCTCATTCTTCGGTAACATGGTGTTTCGACATAGCACGTACCGAGTCGAGTATCTCTTGAAGAAATTCTGTGGCGGAGAATGCCTTGATATCGGATAGGATGAGGTGAGCTTGGTCTAACGAGGGAGCCATTGCGCATACACAGCTCAGTATTATTGGTATGATGAGCGGAGTTTCGTTGCTCTATATGTGGCGATGATCAGAACTATTTAAGCGGCTCGAGGGCGGCAAATATGAGTGCATCGGTGGATGCTGCGCAAGTTCGTTTGACAAATGTGGAAGGGCTAGACGTGGCAGCTCGAAAGTGACATATCTTTTATTCAAACATAGGTTACAAATCTCGTTGCGTGTTAATCTTATACTCTAATGCGAGGTTCTTGATCGTGAAGCTCACTCACTATTGCGATGCGAGACACTCAGTGTGCACACAGACCGAACCGCCATTTCTCGCCCAAAAAATTCACATGCGGTTTACTTACCCAAGTTGAATGACCTCCCTAGCGACTTGGATGCCTCCCATTGCGCTTCTCGAAGTCGCAGCAACCCTCTTCGATAGTAAACGCCATCCGCATGTTTTTCGACTGTCAACACGCCATGCGAGTGTTCAACACGCTCTCCCTCCGGGCTTTTCTGGGTTCCTACGAAACACGACGGCGCTATGGCCAGGAGAAGACATTGCACGCGTCTTGAAGTCGGCTCACTCACCTCGAAAAAGATGGACTTCCATCATCGGCGGATGATGCCTCGAGATCGACGCTGGCCAGTGAAGCTTGTATCATCAGAATGCCAGTTCCGAAGGGATGTGGTGCCGGTTCAATGTCGTAGTCTATATCCCAGGGCCAGGTAATTGCGTACATAATGTTGTAGATGTGCACTGTGTAAGGATTTGGAGGGTGCCTCTCCCTCGTTTTGATGATGTCGAACTCGAAATAGGTGGATTCATACTGCACACGTCCTTCCCTGCCGGCCCAGGACCAAGATGGGAATGAAGGGGAGCCCTCGAGAGACAATCGCCGCCGAAATGGTCGTTCTGCGATGTTGCGACAGGCGTGGTTGATCCATAGTAATGTCCGCGAGAACTGTTGTAGTGGAAGGCCGAAACAGAAGTCAATTTCGGCTTCTGTTGAGTACCTAGGTAGTCTTCCATGATGGCCATACGGCCATACGTCAGGTGCCGACGGCTATATTCCATGACATGCAACTCATATTTGGAGATCAGGCTTGCATAGCGTGGAGCTTTCAGTAATTCTTTCGCCAAACCTTACCAAACATGGGCGATATCGCAGTCCACAGTGTGCCGTAGATTGCAGTAATCGCCGACCACTTCCCCCTGTACATGCTAGACTTTGTAACTGCGTGAGCAGTGTCGGGTGGAGGCTGTGATCAACAATTGTATTGCTATCTGTTGTTCTGTTGTGTGATGCTCTTGTACAGGAGCTCTCGGCTCAGAGGTAAGTGCACTTGCCCGCAAGGCAGTGCCTGCTACAATAGGATATCATGTGATATCCGCCACGTGGTTACAGAGTTGTCCAAGTGTTACGTGGGAAACTAGTCCCACTTTCATTGCACCGCAATCAATTTTCGGCACTGCATGCAGGCTGTTAAGATGTTCGGCGACGCAATTGTATATCCAATTGCGATCTCTTCAGTGGAAGAGGGTATGTCATGCTGTGAGACGGTCAGTAGTATTAATCGCCGACTACCAAGGCTATGATCGGAGTCTCGGTGCATTGTCAACAAACTCTGTCCTTGCTTTAGGTCTTCCGCGACGTTCCAATGCATGAGAAGACTTACTCCCCCATGTGCAACCTCCATGACCGGCAGGGGCCTTGCGGCCCTTGACTGTAGTCATCGGCGACTACTAGGTGGTTCGATTATTCCAAACCGATTAGGTCCGAGTGTCAACCCCTGCGTGTCTCTTCCCCTTGCCCAATGCTGAGCTGCCGGTGATGTCCTTCGGGACGTTTCTTTGCAAAGTTGCCTGAAGAGGCAAGAAATCTCTTGACCGTGGAAAGCAGTAGTCGGCGAATGCTTCTCGAGGCGTAACCTGGAGCGACTAGTAGTCTGTCTGTACGCTTCGGTCCGTTCAGTCCCTCTCCGCCATCTCACCATGCATGAAGATGAGGACGCTACTGAAGTCTTGCGTAAATTCTCCCTTCATCAACTTTCCTAAAGCAGTAGGAACACCTCTTCTTGCATGAGTTCCGTCGATTGTAGTATCGCCGACCACTGTTCAATTCATGCAATGAAACGTCCATTATACGCCCTTAGTACCCCAAGTACGCGCTTCGAACCGTGCTGTAGCCCTTCGTCATTACACCATGCAGGAAATTGATAGTGTTGGCGAGATCCTGCATGCTCCCTCACAGAACTTCCTCAAGAGGTAGGTATACCTGACAGGTGTCGATTGTAGCATCGCCGACTGCTTTTCCAAAAACACAACGAGGCGCTGCCATACGTTGTATGTCGTTGGCGCCAGTGCTAGTCTGCGTCCACTCCTGTCTAAATTTATTTAGACTGCGCCTCCAGGACGGATGTCTCGCTCGTGGTTTTCGAGATAATCTCCTGAAGTGGACGGAATGGTACACGTTCTTGGGGGCCGTAGATTGTAGTAATCGCCGACTGCATGATGGTATGCCTCACTAACATGCATCACAGGCTAGCCCGCGCCAAGCCATGGAATCATTGAGCTATTAAACTTTCGCGTCCCCGAACACGGGGAAATGCGCTAGGTATGCAGTATGCGTGGACCTTTGCTCGGTCAGAAGCAACATGGTGGGTGGGAGCGCAGTCGGCGACGTACCAAGGACAGATAGTGCAACAACTCGAGACTGCGACGGGCTGCCACCACGTGAGCGAGCGATGCCTATCAGGAAGCGCTGTGGTGGGTTTCACGATGTTTGTTTTCTTCGACCAGGCGCCTAGCATGAACGTTCACATTCTGATCAAAATTGCAAGTCACGTGTTCGCTATGATTACCGGAAGAAGGGTTTAGCGCCAATACACTGGTTTGGTCGGGCGCCCCTTAGCGGAGGCTGTTGGAGGCTGGTAGTGTTGATGATGGTGCGTTGCGTCACTGCAAGTATAGCAAACAGTCCGAGCGAGACGCCGTTTGAGTTGGCACCTCGCCGAAGTTTTGTTGCTAACGTCAGACTTCCATGCAATGCCGTTGCAGCGGCGAAGGGTCTCGAAAGTCTGCCCGGTTTTGCCGCGTACACGTTATGGCGTCGACTCGATGGCAAGGCTTCTGGTCGGCGAGCTGAAATGGGGGGAAGAATGAACCGAGAAGCCGGATTACACGCAATTTATTTGCGATGGCAGGGTGTTTACATACGGCAGGACGCCTTGCGTATAGGGTAGATAGCTTTTGATATTTTGGTCTTCGATTTGGTGGCATATTCTTTTGTCGTTGCTCTTGAGGTCGATGAGGACGCCGGCTAAGTGAGGAGCTGGACTCGGCAGCCACTACTGTCCCGAGATCCAGAACGCACCCATGGACCTATTCGGCGGTACATTTACGATGCATCCCACTCTCCGGTCAGGATTCACTACCACACCACGCCCTCGGAGCGTACGTTAGGGCCCTGCAGCATGATGCCGCAGCTCCCCATTATGTCGCCGACATGCTCATCGTCGGCGAGCACAGCTACTCCTTCCCCACTCACCAACGCATCAATCGTACGAGAAACCCACACCTGAAACGCAGCACGTAACCGTCACCATCTCCACAAGGCTTCGCATCATGATCAGCCTCGCCGTGTAATCCTTCCGCGCAACATTGTTGCGTCGCCGAAAAGATCCACCTCGCCGTCCGCCACCACGCGCGGGCCACGTTCACACCCTGCGCGCTAGGCGAGATTGGGAGGCGCGCATATATGCAACCGATGCGCACCATCCCGCCTTCACGAGATTGTTCGATAGATCTTGGGCCGGCTAAACCAGAATCCCCGCTGCCGTGATGTGGTCGCCGACTAGGAAAAAAAACGGGTTTCTGCGATTGGTGAGTATGGGTCGTAACGACGTTGATCACCTCCAGATGCGCAAGGATGGAGCATAGGGGCGTGGTGATTTGGGACGGACTACAGGCTAGATGTAGGTTGCTTCGCTGCTTTGAGACGTAAGGGATTTGTTTTTCGTCCGCAAGGCTCGGTTGCTCTTGTACATAGTTCTTCGTGGAGCTAGCAGAAGGTGAGCGAGAAGTGCTTGGAACACGAAAAACTCCCAATGTTCACACCAGTTGAGACAGGCATTGGAGCGATACTACTACATCAGGCCACGAGCAATCTGCTCTACAAGAATGGAAACGTCCTGGGTGTGTCGGGGTTCTTGCGCCAGCTCTTTACCTCGCCAACGAAGGAGACGATTGCGTTCTTCGTAGGCATGGCCGCGAGTTATGTGCCACTGAAGGCTCTTACACCACACTTGATCACGAGCTATCCTGCAGTACCAACAACACCACAAGCTGCCTTGCTAACGATAGGTGTGGGTGCCATCGTGGGGTTGGGGACGAAGGTGAGTGGCAGTATAACAAAACGAGGAGTGAGTCGTAAAGCTGACAAGAGATAGATGTCCAACGGATGTACCTCTGGCCACATGCTCTGTGGTCTCTCACGATCAAGTGGTCGATCTGCAGTCGCGGTAGCCACCTTCTTCCCAGTCGCCATACTCACTCATCACCTCGTCCATCCCACACTATGCACTGAAGTATGTCCAAGCACAATACCGTGCTACACACCAATCTATCCTACCGCAACAACAACCGTGTCCCTCATTCTGCTCGCTACAGTCAGCATCCTCGCTGCACGAACAGTACCAAAGCTAGTCGAGAGCTTTTTCACAGCACAAGTAGGGGAGGCCAAGCGGCCCACCGACGCCCACTCTCCCGCGCGACAAGCGACACAGTTCTTCTCGGGCCTCCTTTTTGCACTCGGACTGCACGTCTCTCAAATGTCACACCCCGCCAAGATCACCTCCTTCTTGTCATTCCCAGCCATGCAGCACTGGGACCCATCACTCGCCCTGGTCATACTCTTCGGTGTATTGCCCAACTTCATCGAGATCCAACAAAAAGGCTTCAGCAGCCCACCACGCTTCGCAGGGAAGTTCTCACTACCGACGAAGACGATCAAAGACATTGATACCAAATTCGTGGCTGGAGCTGCGGTCTTTGGTGTGGGCTGGGGATTGACAGGGACATGCCCTGGCCCAGCGGTGCTCAGGGCTCTTGCTCAGCCACTCTGGGGTGCGTTGTGGATGGGAGGTTTCTGGCTTGGAGGAAGGGTGGTGTCTTGAGCGAAGGGAGAAGTCAGTATATTGTATCACGGCGTTGCTTGTTATGATTCAGAAGCGAGATACCCCACTCTTCGACCGGCCTACATAGCGAGACCTGCAGACTATGGTCTTCACTACATGTCACCACTCATCATCCCCTTCGCTCACCTACTTGGGCTGCGCCTTGTTCATCTCATCCTCCAGTCCTCTCTCCAAGATGGCTGTTGAAGTTGGCATCGTACCTTCGAATTCTTCCATAGCTTGCTTAAGCTTTCCGAAGTGCTTCGCCCACTCCTCAATCAGCGGCGGGCCAAAATCCTGGTTGAGAGACAGAGGCTTGAACTCAGATATCTTGGAGACATGGGTACCAGCATCATTGTCGTCGAGCGTATGCTCCTGCTCCAGCTGTTGATCGACAGGTGATGAAACTGGTGCTCGAATGCCCTCGGAATTGCTTGGATGATGCGGTAATGGCGTGTAAGTTGGACGAACTGCTGGGACGTGAGTGATTGGTCTCGTCTCGCGTGCGTACATGTATGGTCGCTCTTGCTCTGTTGGCATGGAGGATTGATGTACTGCTTGTGAAGTTGAGTATGTGATCCGTGGGCACGGTCTAAAGAGTACCGATATTGTGTTTGACTGTAGAGCATGCATTTGCTTGTTCCAATCTTCCATTATTGTCTCACACATTCTGTCACCTGGAAGGTTCTGCACGTGTGATTGTTCAAAGTGATGTATGTGATGCACATGCAGACAAATACAGCTGTTAGCGTTATATTGTGATTGTTGCTGTTTTGTTGACAAATAGAGCACCTGCTTGTATTTCGTCGCGATGATCCTTATAGTCACTGCCCCCACCGGAAGTCACTTACCGTCTTTCCTCACATCATCCACCACAATGCACTTAGGGATGCCTCCGAAAGATAGTCCCAAGGCGAGAACCCCTTGGAACCTTCCCCGCAAGTAGTCAAAAGTCTCATGGAGAAAGTCGAAGCGTTCTGCAAGCCGAACTTCCATTGGCATGTCCACGAATACCTCCGCTATCTCGAGCACCGTTCAACCGGCGGATCAGAAGTCCATGGACCATTCTTGTGGCAAGGAATAAACATCTTCGGGGAACGTCGGACTGTGGAGTTCTCTGAAGACTCCCGGTTTGCTGCATGTGGTGTAACAAGCTGTCAGATACGTCGTATATCTAGAGATCAGATACGATTGTGGTTGGAGCGACGGCTGGCAGCCCTGATTGGCTACCTATAAATAGCGCCGAGCCAGCCATCTCAACACAGACAGGCGAGGCACAAGCAATAGAGAACAATCAATCAAGTCACCACACTTCATCTCAGATCCATCTAGAGAACCTATTCAATCTGACACAAGCGGACATTCGTACCACAGCGGCAGTGTACACCCACAGTATCTTACCTTTGGACTGCGAACAGTCTTGTACAGCGATAGGAAGAACGACGAAAAAAGAGTGTGTGACTTGAATGTGGATAAAGTCAGGGAGCTTGAGGAGGATTACCATGTGTTCCACGATATCTTCTGGGACAGGCTGATATCGGCCTTGACCAGACCTGACGTGGCTATCGGCCATGCAGGTATGGTGATTGGAATTGACACAGGCTGCTTTCACGAAACTGGGCAGCAAGATGAGGGTGCCAATGAAGATATGAACGATGAATGCTGGAATACGAACAGGGTCGCCTTCGACATCGCCCAGCTTTTCAATGATCGAGCTGAACCGGGCCACGATACCAACTTGATTCTTGAAGATGTGACGCATTGCGATATAGGGATCAGTTGTTTTAAGTCAGTCTTCGAATCCAAATCCCAAGGCCGCACCCAGGTCGGGTTCTCGGGACGGAGAACAACCATCGATCCAGGGGATTTCACTCGAACCCATGAGATTGACACGGTCATAAAGGAGGGTGACTTGAATTTTCTAACACAGTTCGGACTCGCGCACATTGACGAAAATTCGTTTGTCATTGCAGTCAATACGACGTTCAACCTCCGACAGATCTTCGCCGACTTCGCCAAAGCAATGCCAAACGGTGGGCCAGTGGGTATACTGTGCAGAAAAATTGAAGGCGACGGTATCGAAGACGTGGACGACCTGGATCCATCCAGCATCAACTTGCTGGCGTACAGGGAGAGGTGCGTGGAGATTGACATTGGGGACGACACAGGGTTGGCCATCTATCTGAGGAGGGACGAACCAAGGAGCAACTTAGCCCGTGAACCATTCATATCGAGAACGTTCTAGCAAGATAGGAACCATCAAGTATGCCAATCTCTCAAAGCCACTTTTCTGGGTTGTGATGTATCGCCACATTCGAGCCGCTAATTCAGGTTAAATCCGAAGCAGTAGATACCGGACGATGTATTATTCTCTCGCGCACATGCTCAGACCAGTGAAGATCCGGTGCCTTACGGACATGTGGTGTAGATGCCGCCATGTCCCCAGCGTGCGCGTTGTTGAAGGAAAGGTCCTCGGCTGCGGTTGGCAGATTTTGCTCAGCGACCTGCTTAGTCACCCGCGCTAACATGAAGCTAAGACTTTCTTCCCAACTCACTTTTCTGCACGCACGCCATGGACACTCTCGACAACACCGACTGGGATGTGCTGATTGTCGGCACCGGTCTGCAGCAGTCGCTGCTTGCCATGTAAGAACCTCCTGTACTGTGCATGTACATACGCGATCTGACTGACGCAGCATGTGAAGAGCACTGTCGCGCTCGGATAAGAAGATCCTCCATATCGACGAGAATGACTACTACGGTGGTGCCGAGGCTGCATTTAGTCTGCAGGAAGCTGACGGGTGGGCTCGGCGAATGAATGAAGGTAAAGACTACCATAATGCCTCAATAGTCGCGCTCGCTAACGTCACAAAGCTCCAGATACTGCTGCCTTCTCAAACGTAATCATCACCAAGCCTGAGGCTGCCGATGACAGCTCTAAACCGGCATTGTCCTCCTCACGAGCGTATAGCTTGGCGCTTAGCCCACAGCTCATATACGCTCGCTCATCGCTCCTCCAACATCTCGTCTCCTCTCGAGTCTATCGCCAGCTCGACTTCCTTGCTGTCGGTAGCTGGTGGGTGTACGCTCCAGGCATTGGGAATGAAACCTCGGCATCTGAGGGTGGTGCACAGCTTGGAAGACTGCTGAAGGTGCCAAATGGAAGGGAGGACGTCTTCCAGGACCACGATCTCGACTTCAAAGCCAAACGCGCGTTGATGAAGTTCTTGCGCTTCATTGGTGACTACGAAGAGCAGCTCGAGGTTTGGGAGGAACATCGCCAAACACCGTTCCCCACATTCTTGTCGCAGCAGTTCAAGGTCCCGACCGCTCTGCAAGGACCGTTACTCGCCCTGACCCTTTCGCCGTCGCCGTCAGGCCAAACAACCACCGAGTACGCTCTGCCCCGCATCGCGAGACATCTCCGGTCTATCGGCATATTTGGTGCTGGCTTCGGCGCTGTCATACCCAAGTGGGGTGGCTTGGCTGAATTAAGCCAGGTCGCATGCCGCGCTGGTGCTGTCGGTGGAGGAGTTTATATCCTTGGAAAAGGACTATCCTCCGAGGCTGCAGAGATAACGGAGAGTGGCACCAAGCTTCGCCTGAAAGACGGTGAAGTTGTCACTGCGAAGTGGATCGTAGGCGGAAGCTCCTCCACTACGCCTGAAGACGCGTGCTGCAAGTCAATAAGCATTGTCTCGTCTTCACTCGGGCCACTGTTCCCGCCTATCGCTGAAGGAGCACCAACCCCAGCTGCGGCTGTAGTAGTGTTTCCATCTGGCTCTCTATCGCTGAATTCGCAAACTGAGGAGCTCCCGCCAGTGCAAATATTCGTGCATTCCAGCGACACAGGCGAGTGCCCCGCAGGTCAAAGTAAGTTAAACCTCCTCCACACTCCCTGCTGTTCTGATGATACACTTTACGAATACTTATCTACATTGTCTGAATTTCTTTGACGATAACATCCTCTGACAAACTGATAAACGGCTTTTTACTACGCTTCTGTCGACTCATATGCTATCAGCTTCATATACTGACTGCATCCCAGGTGTTTTGTATGCTTCTACCTCGTCAAGTGGCGAGAAGGGGTTTGAACTCCTTGGCAAAGCTGTCAACACTCTTCTGGCGACTGTCGACATCTCTCCATCACCAAACCTGCTTTGGTCCTTACAATATCAGCAACGGCCGACGTCAGGTACAGACCTTATACCTGCTGAACCTAATGGCCACCTTCTGCGGTTTCCACCCGCTTCATTAGATCTCGCCTTCGATGACTCGATGTTCGTCCATGTCAAGGAAGTGTGGGAGAAGGTTGTGGGTAATGATGGTGGCGAGTTTCTGGTCTTCCAGGATAGGGAAGCATACGATGACAACGAAGAATGACCACGCACTATACAGTATTTAGAAATTACATTACACTATACATGCCAGTGCCTATGCCATACGAATGACTTGCAATAACTTCATCGTGTCAAACAGTTGAAGTATATTAAAAAGAGAAGTAAGATAGTCTCTAAATCCCAAACCTATCTCCGTCGGTCATCTCACCCAGAGACTCATACCCACTCCCCTCCCACCCCTTCTCAGACAACCACCTCCTAGCCCCCTTCTTCGGCTCACCCACCCACCTCTTCCCCTGCGGCTTGGGCGTCCCATCCCCATGCTCATGACACCCACCGGGCTTCAAATCCCCCCCATTACAATCATCACTCGCACAATTCCAGCTCCTCACACGATTATCAAACCTCCTACCCCTCATATTCTTCGTCCCGGGCCACCTAATCCAGTCGGCCTTCCCCCCACAATCCGTGTTCTCGAAAAACCGACACAATTGACCTTTGTCGGGGCGAATGGAGGATATCTGTCCCGCCATATCGGACGGCAGATTGAAGCATTTGTTGGTGACTTCGCGGAAGTAGACGCATTTCCCGTGCTCGTGGTCGAAATTGATGTTGTTGCACATCCAGACGTCGCCGGGTTCGGCTTCGAGGGCGTAGACGCGTGCTTTAGGTTTGTCGTCGGGTTTGGGCTCGTCGGGCTTTTTGGAGGGTTCCGGGGGTGGGGAGGTGGATGAGGAGGGTATAGTGGAGGGGGGTATGGTGGAGGAGGGTATGGTGGAGGAGGGTATGGTGGAGGAGGGTATGGTGGAGGAGGGTATGGTGGAGGAGGGTATGGTGGAGGAGGGTATGGTGGAGGAGGGTATAGGGGAGGATGGAGCTGCCGAAGAGGAGGGAACTGCAGAAGATGGAGCTGCTGAGGATGAGGCAGCAGCCGACAAAGTTAACGTAGGCAGCACCACCGAAGACGGCTGGACGGATGGAGCTGGCACTACAGACGAAGGTACCGCTTGCGAAGCCGGAAGGTTGCTTTGTATCTGAGACGAAGCTGCCGGAAGGTTGCTCTGTGCCGGAGACGGCGCAGGCGAGTTATTGGGTGACGGCGAGGCAGCTGTTGCTTGCGATGCGCCGCTGGGGACAACACCGGGGGTATTACTTGGATTTACTCCTGGGGTTGCACTAGGGTTTACACCTGGAGTCGCGCTGGGGTTTACACCTGGAGTCGCGCTGGGGTTTACACTTGGAGCATTGCTGCCAACTACGCTTGGAGTTGCACCAGGCAACACACCAGGAGTGTTACTCGGCCCCACCCCGGGCGTTATAATCGTGCCAGGAGTCATGGCAGTTGGTGGTTGACCTGATTTTACGCAGGCGTAGAACATGACGGCACTGCCTTGGACGATGCCGGCTACGCTGGTGCCCACTTGCCCGCCTGAGCAGTCAAGTGTGGGCTTGAGTGTGAGCCATGATACAGAGCCTGTGATGACTGGTGTAGTGACTTGAGCTTGGGCGTGTGCGAAGATGAAGGCGGAAAGAAGGACGAATTGCAACATAGTTGGTGAAGAAGCAATGAAGTAATTGTAGTGGTAAGCTATAGCTCCACTTGAGAAGATTAAGTGTGTACTGTACTGTTTCCGAGTTAAATGATCAACGGGCGTGGAGGTACAATAATAAGATGGTACTTTTATCAGTGTTGGGAAGCGGTTCTTCAGAGTCTCGGGGTGGTGAACAAAGGTGTGGAGATTGGAAGACAATGGAGTGGCAAAAGGACAGAGCTGGGAAACTACGGCTTTGTGTGCGACTGAGATACAACAAAGCATTCTCCTTGTTATCGCAGGTAGGACAACAAAGCATTGTCCTTGTCATCGCAGGTAGGACAACAACATTGTTCCTCTGTCCTTCTCCTTAGTACTGCTGGTATTGAAACCAACTTCCGCGCCTGATCGTTCCGCTGAAGGTCAACATCACAAGACATACGTCAACGAACTCACAATGTTTTATTGATTCCGCAGTTCTGATCGTCTATTCTTGGATGTACTTCTTCAACCCTCGCAGCCGCTCCATGGCTGTTTCAAGGACGTCGTCGTTCTTGCAGACTGCAAATCGTAGCCAGTCCTCGACGATGTGGGCGTTGCCTGGAGTAAAGAATTCGGTCGGGGGTATCGCTGCCACACCAATTTCCTTGATCAAGAACCAGCTGAGCTTGAAGTCCCGTGGTCGCTCTGCGACATGCGGCGGGAAATCGTAAATTTCTGGTAATTTGACCTTGGCCATGTTGACCAAGACGAAGTACCCGCCCTCCGGGTCAGAGTATGGCAAGTTGAGCTCGTCGAAGATGGCAGTGAACTTCTCGATCTTGCCTTTCATTTCCTTCTTCGATTCTTCCCAGAAGTTGTGTGCGTCGGCTTGTTCAAAGCCTATGGCCATCGCTTCTTGTAGAGGCGATACGCTGCTGAAGCAGATACGAGTATGTGCTGCGCTGACGTATTTGATGAGATGCTCAGGGCCGATGAGCCAGCCTACTCTCCAACCCGTCGCATAGAAGTTCTTACCGCCTGAGCCTACTGTCAGAGTGAGTTTGGCGATCTCGGGTGACAGGGTGGCGACGCGCGTAAATGGCACATAGTAGAGGCGATCGTAGACCTCGTCCGACAGAATGATGATGTTGTGCTTCACACAGATATCACCAATAGCCTGTAATTCCTCTTTGGAAAAAACCTTGCCAATAGGGTTGTGCGGGGAATTGAGGACAATCATGCGCGTCTTTGGGGTTATCGCTGCCTCGAACTCCTTGATGTCTAAGGTCCATTCCGACGCTGACGTGGTCTTGGTTGAGCCATGCTTCGGTGGGTGCATGGGCACATAGACCACTTTCCCGCCAGGCATCTCGATGTTGCTGATGTATTGGTCGAAGAAAGGCTCAAACACAATGACCTCGTCGCCCTGCTCGAGAAAACCCATGAAGGCACTGAGAATGCCCTCATTTGCGCCTGTTGTGATTGTGACCTCCTTGTCTGGATCTAGGGTGCGACCGAAGAAGGGCGAGTAGGCGTCGGCAATGGCCTTCTTCAATCGCGGGCGGCCCTTGGTGGGCGAGTACTGATTGCAATCTACTTGGTCGAGAGCCGACTTCGCAGCGTCGAGTACGAACTTTGGAGGGTTGTAGCCAAAGAAACCTTGGCCCATGTTGACGATGGGCTGAACCGGCGAAGCTGCCGCTGCTTCATTGACGATAGACCTGACATGGTAAGTTTTTGTTACTTGCATTGAACATCAGTCAACCTACCAGACATCTTGCCTTTGGCCTGTAACCCTTGCTGCTGGCTTGAAAGGGTCCTCCCGCCGTGTGGTCGCTGACATGGCTCGAATAGTGGGGTGCCGAGGTCTTGATATCTTGACTGCTCGCGGGAAGATGTTTCTAGAGAATGTCACGACACTCTGCATTCCGAGCAACGGAAGAGTAAGAGTTGAGAGGATCACAATAATTACTAGTCATGGTTCTCGAATTGCGTGCTCCAAAGTACAGTCCGGGGTATGCCGTCACCAAGCGGACCGACCGAACTTGGGCCGATAGCGGCCTCGCGTTACCTGCGCGTCGCGTAAATTGGTCGACCACTCAACTCCGACATGATTGAGTGTCCCATCTGCAGCAAACCCGTAAAGGACAGCAAGATCAACGAACACATCGACAGCAACTGCACAGAGCATCTTTTTGAGCAGGAGCCGGCGAATACGCCAAACCCAGGCAAGACACACAGCTTCTTCGCGCCAGGCACCCGCAAGACCCCGTCTGCAACACAGAAGAATGGCCATCCCACGTCGTCACCACCGCTGCCGCAAGCAACGCAGTGCATAGCCGAGCGGCCCAAGACACCGCCCCCGGGTACAAAGCGACCATTCGATGCAGCAACGGAAGCACCGACGAATGGCGATGTCTCGCCAACAGCGCCCAAGCGGGCACGGCGGATGAAGGCAGTGGAAGATGCCATGCCGCTAGCAGAGCGCATGCGACCGACCTCGTTGGATGATGTATGCGGTCAAGAGCTTGTCGGGCCAGATGGCATGCTAAGAGCCATGATCAATGAAGGCAAGCTGCCCTCCTTGGTGCTATGGGGACGGCCTGGCACGGGGAAGACGACTATTGCTCGCCTGATCGCGAACACATCCGGTTCGCGGTTTGTTGAAATCAACAGCACGAGCACCAAGTTGGAGGAAGTCAGGAGGATCTTTGCTGAGAGCATGAAGGAGCTGCAGCTCACAGGAAGGAAGACCATCGTCTTCTGCGACGAGCTTCATCGCTTCTCCAAGACGCAGCAGGATGCCTTTCTGGGACCAGTCGAGTCGGGGACGATTACCCTGATCGCTGCTACCACCGAAAACCCGTCCTTCAAGGTCATATCCGCCCTCCTATCGCGCTGTCGAACCTTCACCCTCGACGACCTCAAGGAGCCAGATCTGGTGCGCATACTCGAGAGAGCAGTCGCATCTGAGAATTGCACTTCACCACTTCTCGATAAAGACATGTTGCACTACTTTGCCCGCTTCAGCGACGGCGATGCACGCACGGCTCTGAACCTCTTGGATCTAGCCATGAATCTGTCAAAGAACCCTGACATGACAAAGGAGAAGATCCAGCAGAGTCTCACCAAGACACTAGTGTACGACCGCGCCGGCGATCAGCACTACGACACCATATCCGCACTACACAAATCGATAAGAGGCTCGGACGCAGATGCAGCGCTCTACTACCTAGCACGCATGCTCGAGTCTGGCGAAGACCCACGCTACATCGCGCGCCGGCTCATCGTCGTAGCATCCGAAGACGTCGGGTTGGCCGACAACACTCTCCTATCCCTCGCAACCGCCACTTACTCGGCCTGCGAGAAGATCGGGATGCCCGAATGCCGCATCAACCTCGCCCACGCCGTGACCGCCTTGTCCCTCGCGCCCAAATCCACCCGCGCCTACCGTGGCCTCAACAATGCGATGGATGCGCTGAAGGAGCCGGGGATAGCTGCGCTGCCGATACCACACCACCTGCGCAATGCGCCGACCAAGCTCATGAAGGATATGGGCTATGGCGAGAATTATAAATACAACCCGAACTACTTGGATGGCAAGGTCAAGCAGGAGTATCTGCCCGACGATTTGCGTGGACGGAAGTTCTTGGAGGATGTGGATCTAGGTCTCAAAGTAGATCCTGATCTACTCGAGGAAGACGAGTTGATGCCTGAAGTTGATTAAGCATTGCACATAAGTCCGAGGTTTTGTATACCAAGCAGACTTGAGATTGTGTTTTATATACCAGCGAATATGATACCCCCACCCGCGCTCACGCATCTCTTCCCTAGCCATGTTCCCCGGAAAGGAACAACCCCGTGCTATGGTCAGCATATCATCAAACCCCCTGCTGACGAATAACACTCGGTCCGCCAACGCCTCAATATACAACCCCTGTGAATCTATTCTGTTCGTGCCTGACAAACAAAACGAACGGCGGCCTTACGCTAAGTTATGCTGACGCGCACGTACGATGTCTAAATACCGAGGTGCACCTCACCTCGACTTCTCAACAACAGTCCAACACAACTCAACTCGTCAGGTCAAAAAGCTGTTTACAGCCTTACTATTCAAAGACCGTCCACCCCTACGACAACTATGTTCGACACAGCGACGATATTCATCATATGCTTCTTCATCGCTAGCTCGTATTTCGGACACAGGTTGCTGCATCGCGTTATTAAGACGCCGGCGCAGTATATTCGGCTGGAGAGTGTGGAGAGGTGAAGGGAGCGGGGAGCGAGGCAGATGAGTGAGCAAAGTAAAAGTGATGAATATGGGGATTGAGGAATGCTGATGGGGAGTAGGTCTGGGTGAGAGAAGAGACGATGAGAGAAGAGACGAGACGGGAAGTGAAACAGAAATTCTTATGTGGCATTGTGTAAGCTAGCTAGGCAGATGGATGGTACATAGCAAGTTTGTTTCTGAAGTTACCATTTTTCACCTCATATGATCATGAATACACATCCTTTTCTCCGTGATCACTTTCTTGAGCAAAACTAACCACTCTTCCGCATACTCCGCCTTTTCACCACACCCGCGCCCGTCCCAGCTCCCACCTTGCTCTTCTTCCCGCCCTTCGCAACACGCCTATTCGTCCCGGGAGCATGAATCGGCGCACAAGCCGCGCACCACCACCGAGAGGCAGGAGCCTTTTTCAGCCCAACACAGCGACCGTGGTACCACTTAACCGCACAGTCGTTGTTCTCGCAGCAGATCATGAGGTCTCCGTTGTCGGGGGAATGGCACGTGCACCAATCCTCCAGTATAGGTTGTGCGTCTTTAGTAGCAACAGGGGCCGGGTTCTGGAAAAGTTTGGGAGACGGTGTCGAGGGGAGGGATGGCGGATATGCGCCGAGAAGGGAGAAGGTGTGTGTCTTGCCCGAGGCGTCGGTATCGGAGAAGGAATGATAGCCTTCGTCGCGTAGACGTAGTTTTGCTTCTTTCTCCAGCCACGCTTGCTCTTTGACGAATTCACCGTACTGCCAGCGCGCTTTGACGACCTGGTATCGCTGAAGGATTTCGCCCTGCTCATTCACGAGCTCGATGCTGCGTTCGAACATCCGAGCGCCCTTGTTCTGGGCGAGATATGCTACAGCGGATTGTTTCATTGCATCAGCAGCTTCACCTGGAGATGAATATCCGCCAACGAGGAAGTTCTTGGTGTTGGTCTTGTCGTGGCACTCTAGGTCGATGACCATGCCATACTGGTCCTTTGGGCCATTGAAATGTTGTTTTGTGAGCCAGTCGTGCTCAGGAGTCCAAATGATGTCACCAGCTTCATTATGGCCAGACGAGCGCATCAGAGCGATTTGGTAGCGTAATCGGACTTTGCCATCGAAGCTGAGAATGTCGTAAGTCTTGGAGGTGACTTCTTTGGTTGCACCCCAATCTGGGCGTTGTCCGATCTTGTCGCCCGCATGTTCACACAGCTTTTCATAAGCGGAGTTGAAGTTAGTTGCCATGTGGACGAGCTGCATTTCTGCACCGGGTTCGTCAGGTTCATCTTTTTCGAAGACGCCATACTGTTTGGGTGAGTACGTATTGGGTGGAGACTGTGACTGCGGGGTCTTGTATTGCGCCATAGTTGAGGGTTGATGTTGCTCGAAGTTGATGTTGCTCGAAGTCGATGTCTTCTGCAGTTACGGGAGGTTTTCTCTTTTGAGGTGTGGTTGGTGGCGTTGGACGATTGTCGTCAGGTTGAGCGGGGCCTGGTTGTGGAGGGGTTGGTAGATGTGAGTTTAAAAATTCTAATGATCTCCGGAGCTGAGTTAGAGTTGAAGGACATAGCTTGCGAGTTGTTTTCACAGCAAACTTTTCCCTTGTTGTCAGGCGCTGTACTTTGGTGCGGCGACAAGCGGGTGTTCAAGAATTTTCTGACCGTTCTTTTTCCCGGTTTTCACTGTAGGTGTGGAGGCGAAAGGCGCAGGTGCATCCGACTTTAACTCCTCTTTTAACTCCTCCTGTATTGACTCACACGTGCGGAATATGAAGTTACCTGGTTTAACCCATGTATCCTCCACGCTGGTGCGGAAAATTGCTGTATAGTGAAATGCGCATCGTAGAGTCAACTGTCGGCGTCAAACGAAATCTCACAGCTCCTACCCTTTCACAGTAACTTCAGCTGCTCGCACACTCTCAACTGTCGTCCGTCCCAACCCCTCCTTCGCATAAAAGTCCATGGGGTATAAGTTCTTTCTCTCCCTATCCTCCACCTTTTTCTTCATTCCCTCCTCTTCCAACCATGGGGCATCTCTCACACCCAAAGCAACAAGTGCCTCGTAGGGACTCAGCAACGGCCGAGGGAATGCATAACCCCAGTCGATGCTTAGCCTAGGACAAGCTATCTGCACCCACGCCTCTACATCCGCCATCATTGCTAGTTTACCAGGAAAGATCTCGGACATTAGGAGATTCACACACTTAATTCCTTGCCGTTCAAGCTCATTCTCGATGAGTGTCAAGGTATTTGGATTACCTTGTCGACCTAATGAGCCCAGGATGATACCCCACGTGTGTGCCTTGCGAGCTGTGAGGATAGCTGTTCGGCGAAGATCGTACAACGAGTCGTGTTCGTACGTTTCGTGCGTAAGGCGTCGCGAGTACGGGTCGTACCGATACGCTGGTAGTGAAGGATTTGCAATCATGGCGCTCTCGAGATGAAAGCGTCCATCACCAAGATATAGAATCATGTCTGGTACCTCCTCTTCCTTGCCCTTTGCATTGAGCTGCCCTGGCTTGATCGCCATAGAAGGTGATGTGCAACCAAGGATTTCTCCTTTCGACAAGGGTGCTATCTGTGGAACAAGCGGGTTGTACCCTTCTCTCCGCAGAATCGGCACAATACCGTGTATCGTGGCGTTGAACTGGATGGTTCCCACGAGCGCAATGGTCTTACCTGTCGTGAAGTTGTCGGTTATGGTATTGATGAGGTGTTGTGTGTCAATGCTGATGGAGACGAAGATATAGAGGGTGGCGATCTTGGTCACGGCTACAGGGATGAGACAGCTGTGCGCGTAGTGAATCAAGAGATCACAGCCCAGGGCTCGCGCCGTGTAGTCGTCTATACAGCATGCGCCATACGTGACATCGCCCATTATTAACGTGCTAGTGCCGGGGCAGAAGCGTGTGAGGATGTCAGATATTGTAGTCGCAAAGAGCAGGAGCCCTTCCGGGAACTGCAGGGCTATCGACTTGGCCCCAGAAGTCCGTATACGATGTATGCATTTGTGCATCTCGAAGTTGTAGTTTGGTGGTAGGAGGGTAATGGCATCGTTGATTTCTTGGTCATGCAGTATGGAATCAGGTAGGGCGTTCAGCGCGCGAGCAGTACGTCGGGGTTGTGCCACTGAGATCAGTCAGTTTCGTGTTCCAGTATGGCGCACGTCTGGTGCCTCACACCTTGTATTGCGCTTGAGTCCTCAATGTTCGCGTTCGAGTCCGCCTGTTGCTCGGTCCCCTTGTCTGCTGTCTTTCTGCCTACGAATCTCCTCTTGGGCTGTTTTGGCGCGGCAGTCGGCTCTTCTGATATGTTTTCGTCTACCTCAGGTCCCAAGTTCGTAGCTGCTCTATCATCCTCCATCTTGTTGCTGTGTGACTAAGTGGTGGTGGGGTGAGAATGAAGGTTACCCAAGGAGTGTGGGGGATTAAAAGTTCATAGGGCTGCGCTTAATACCGATAACTCCGGGAGGAAGGCCATGTTCGTCCCCAACTTCAACCCTCCTCAATCACTCTGACTGCTTACGAATAGTGATATATTACGGCGCATGCTGTTGCCAAAGCTTGTACACATGCATCTGGTGTGATTCGTCGTCGGGTGTTTCGCGATGTCGAGTTCTTGCAACGTCCTCTTCAAGGTGCACACGCCCTACAGCTCCTCCCTACAGGGCCGCACGCCTTACGCCCTCAGAGCAACAACGAAGGCTAAAATCGAGCAAAAAGAGCCACCAATAAGGTGCAGCCATGCTGTTGGCTCGACATCATAGTTGTGGCATCGATCCTTCTGTGTCGATGTCGAACTCGAGGCTCTCCGAATATAGATAGACCTCACCCACTCACACTCAATGTCAATTCATATCACAGTTCCTTGAAAGTCCAATTCTCTTAACTCTCAGGACAATGCTTGGGTTACCAAAGCAAAGCGAGCAGAGCTCAGATACTAGCCTGGTAGATGCTAAGAAAGATGTTGAAGCCGACTCCGCCAGTGTCATCGATATGCCTTCTCCAAGCGACCCTAAAACATTTGTGCATGCCTCTGGGAACAGGGTAACTGTGTTTATGGAACTAGACACTGGCTTAATTGGGTGGGAGGACGATGAAGATCCTGAGAATCCCCAGTGAGTCGCTCAACCATGTTCAGGGGGTGTTTCTGACAGGAACCCAGGAACTGGACCTGGAGCCAGAAGTGGGTACTCATGGCATGGATTGCCATCATGATCACAATCTCGCCGACTACCTCGTCTCTGTCCGCGCCAGGGACTGGGCGAACGCTCGATGAGTTCGGCGTAAAGTCCAAGACTATAGGCACGCTCACGACTTCGATCTACGTCTTAGGTTATGCAGTTGGGCCATTATTTCTGGCGCCGCTGTCGGAGCTATATGGACGAGCACCTGTCATCAACTATTCTACGCTAGTCTTCTGCGCATTCCTGTTGGGATGTGCTCTCGCCCCGAATATGCCAGGTCTTATTATCATGCGGCTGCTCGCCGGCATTGGAGGCTCGGCTATTGTAACAATTGGTTCTGCAAGCATTGGGGACGTCTTCAAGGTCCATGAGCGTGCAGCAGCGTCTGCAATCGTTCTCGGCACCCAATCACTGGCTCCGATTTGTACGTTAATCCTACACCCTTATGTCTTTTGTACTATGCTGACACTACTGAAGTGGGTCCTTTGATAGGTGGTTTCACGTCCCAGAATCTCGGCTGGAGATGGGCGTACCACATTATACTTATAGTAACAGTCCCTATCGGTGTTTTGATGGTCATCTTCATGCAGGAATCTAATCACCCGACTATCCTCGAGAAGAAAGCGCGACGCCTGAGAAAAGAGTTGGGCCGGGACGATCTTCGCTCAAAGCTTGAAATGAACCTGCCACCTCGTCAAGTTCTGGCTCGCAGTCTCGTGAGACCGATCAAAGTGCGCTCCCGTCTAGTATTATAGCAAGATCTGAAAGCTAATTGGGCTTTAGTTCATGTTCAGATCGCCCATCATGTTCCTAGTTGCTTTGTACGTGGCCATAGTGTATGGTCTCTTTTGTAAGTACAGACTCTGAACATGACGCACCCATCTAATATCATCGTAGATTTGTTGGTAACCACCGTCCCCGATGTTTTCCAGAACATATACCACTTCGAAGTGCAACAGACGGGTCTTACCTATCTTGGGTGTAAGTCGTCAAGCAATCAACTGCAATCCACCAGAGCACCGCTAACCTGAACTCGCAGTCGGCGTCGGCATGCTTGTGAGTGCCGCATTCAACCAAAATGGTTGCCAAATCTAATATATACTAGATCGGTCTGGGGTATGTATTGAGGTACAATGACAGAAAAGTCGTGTATCTTCAGGAGCTGAACGGCGGCAAGTTCGAACGTTAGTACAACTACCTTTTGTGACTGGATAGAAAACTGATTCTCTCATAGCCGAGATGCGTCTTGCAAATACGATCTACCATGCTCCCTTCATCCCCATCTCACTCTTCATCTACGCATGGACAACGCGCGCTTCAGTTCCCTGGATTATACCATGCCTGTCGTTCGTCCCATTTGGTTTCGGTATCTCTGGCATACTTGTCATGTGCCAAACGTACGCCGTAGATGCTTTTCTCGAAACGTCTGCATCGGCAGTTGCAGCTCTTGTGGTCATGCGATCGATATTTGGAGGCTTCCTGCCATTGGTAGGTCCGGCAGTGTACAGTGCGCTGGGACTGGGGGTTGGAAATACAGTGTTGGGTGTGTTAGCTCTGGTCATGACGACTGTGCCGTTTGGGTTTTTGAAGTGGGGAGGTAAGATCAGGAGGAAATGGATGGTGAAGTTATGAGAATACTTTCACATGTTGTGCACTACTCACACCATCGTAGACTAAAGGCTTCCGCTTTGACCCTGCACAACACAATTTAAGCGGCCAAAGCCTTCCGCCAGCTCGCCATTTCTCCTGGTGTGCCCATCACACTTTGCATACCCTTCCTCCCATTTCCATCCACCCCAAGTACCGTCATCCCATCCTCCCTCATCGCATCCACAACCGCTCCAACGTTCCTCTCGTGCTCTTCAAACCTCTTTCTGAACGCATCTCCCGCCCTACCTCGTTTCCCAGATCACGTCCTCGCCGTTTCTCGATCAACTTCCAACGCTACCAAGAATGCGTCCTTATTCGGCACCCATAACTCTTTCAACATATCTTTGAAAACGTGCCACCGCGCCGCATCCCTTGGGAATCCATCAACCAGTATTCTCACATCACCCGATGTGGCGCCCACGCCAAACAAGCGCTCCTTTACATACTTCGGTGTAAGGTGTAGCGGCGCCAGCGTGTTTGCTGTCACGTTCTCCCGGAATTTGATTAGTTCTTCTGCAGATAGAGAGGGCTTGATGAGCGCTGCTGGACTGGTTGGGTTGGGGGATATGAGTTCGCGTAGATCGGCGCCGAGAAAAAAGTGCTCGAGGCTGTAGTGCGTAGAGAGCGTGGTGCAAAGGGTCCTTTTTCCAGAGCAAGGTACTCCGAGGACGAAGATCAGGAGGGGACTTGACACTGGAGCAGGGTCTTGAATAGGCATGGTGGGTGTGCTTTGGCTTGACGGATAAGTTCGTTGGGAGGCATAGATGGTGCATCGTTGCAAACTCTTATAGGACATCCAATGTTGTGAAGAAATGATAATCTAGGTATGGATAGCATCGCGGTGATTGTAAATGGTGTGCTGTTCTGAGCGTTAGGGTTGGTCGATCTAGATTTGAATCTGCGCCTTCCTCTTTGGCAAGTGCGAATGCCAGGTAAGCTTTCACTTTCACTACCGCTAATTGAGTCACGAGTCTGCGCTAACAATGCTGCTTAACATCTCTCGATGTTCGAATTGCTGCGACGTCACCTGAAAAATTTAATCGCGCGTTTCCTCTCTTCAGAGAACAGCAGCGACACCGCCACTTCACATCCGCCTTGTGGCTTAGCCATGGATCTCGATCGCAACCGGTCACATATCGCTACCACGGTCTCCGAAGACGCGGTCACGCCACAGCCGTCAACTCAACGGGCCGAAAAGCTCTGGCAGCGAAAGCGCAGGAGGGGTAAAGAACGCGCACGTAGTCACCGGTTTCCCCAGTATGCGCCTGGTGGAAGATCTCCGTTGCCGACTATTCTCGAGGAGGAAGACCAGAGCACATTTGGGGATGATCACGTCAAGCTCGGAAATACATGTCCAACGGGTGAACAACATCAGCACCAGCGCGTTCCTACCGATGTAAGGAATTTGAGCCTTAAGAACGAGAAGAAAGATACAAGCATCCACATGAATGGCAAAGTCAGCGGCACGGGAACGCTCCCTGAGCTGCGCAAACACCATGATGAACTGCAGGCATGTATCGAGAAAGCGAAGAGGAGTATCGACGCACGAAGGAAGCAAGATGCCGCGCGCAAGGAACAGAAGGAACAGAAGGACCGCGAACGACATCAGGCTGAGGTGATGAGTGCTGTCAGTGGGAAGATGGATCGCCTGCGAATGGCTGATGGTTCTCGCGCACCAGATGAGACTGAGATGCAACGACCCTGACGGTGGGCGCTGGCGGTACATAGGTACGGGTCAGAAGATGTGTTCGATATCTATACAATGTTCAGACAGGAGGCGGACAAGAGGTGAACGCGCTAAGATCGATTCTAGCCTGAAATGAACTAGTCGATCGGAAGAGTAAGTATGCCATCATCGATCGCGTCTCCTCCACAATTCACGTGCACTAAGATAACATGTGAACGAGTCTGCAATATGACTTACTCATACCTTAATACTTTTAGAGTCATAACATGGCTCTGTGGACCCTGATATCGCCTGCCTCACGAGGCATTGGTTTTGCCCTCGCAAAGCGCGTCTTACAAACAACAAGTGCGCCAGTTGTTGTGACAGCCCGGAAAGACCTCGATAAAATAAAAGAAGAGCTACTGCAAGGAGAGGACTTTGATGAAAGTCGGTTGAAAGTGCTGAAACTTGATGTACTCGGTGCGTTGCTACTCTGCCCCCAACTTCGTATGCACTAATTGCCGTCCCAGACGAATCCACCGTCGCCGACGCGGCCGCAGAATGCAAAAGTCTCTTCCCTCCAAAGTCACACCAACTCCAACTTTCATTCATCGTGCCCGGCCTACTCTTCCCTGAGAAATCACCATCGCAAATCAACTACGACGATGCACTACTCACATTCCGCACCAACACGCTCGGGCCAATGCTCATGCTAAAGCACTTCTCCCCATTTTTGCCAAAGAAGAATGCAGCCCCCAACGAGAATCAAGACGAGATGAAAGGTTTCCCCTCCATCGCAACAACAGCAATCATGTCCGCCCGCGTCGGCAGCATCAGCGACAATCGCCTTGGCGGGTGGTACAGCTACCGCGCGTCAAAAGCAGGTGTGAACCAACTCGTCAAGACATTTGATAACCATCTAAGGACTGCGTCGGGTGACAATGCGATAGCGGTTGCGTTGCATCCTGGGACAGTGAAGACGGATCTGAGCAAGGATTTCTGGGGTAACGTGAAGAAGGATAAATTGTTTGAGAGGGAGTGGGTGGCTGAGAGGTTGATTGATGTTGTGAAGGGTGTAGGTGTTGATGGGAGGGGTAAGTGTTGGGATTGGGATGGGAAAGAGGTATCGCCGTGATCGGGGTCTTTGGATGAAGGCTTGGATGGGCAGACATTGCTGTTAAGCATGGTAGCAGGCTGTGGTCATAATTTAGCTGGGTGTTATGTTTGTACACGCTGTGCTACTGGAACATGTTATGAACACTGGCATCGGCCGCTTCCTCAACTTGAGCACGGTCTTTTATATCCGAGCTGTCGGATCGTAGTGCACGTTGCCGTGCAAGACCCTCTTCTCTTTTCCGACGTTGTCTCGCATCCGCGTCCTCCCATTCCGGCTTGCTTGAAGCACCTGCCGAAGGTGAAAAGGCCTCGATAAGAGCGTGGCGAAACCGTGCTATGCGCTCTGCATTGATCTTGAAGCGATCGTTTGCGATAGCAACTAATATTCGTAGATATTTCTCGTCTACTATAGGAATTTTGCGGTCGCTCTCATCTTGGTATCCGATGACTGAATCGAATGAGTAGCCGGTCGATCGGACCGCCACCATAGGGGTGGAGTCTCCGCTCTTTGTGGTGCTCAGACTCACAGCGCCGCTTTCTCGAAAGCCAGCACTTAGTGCTGCGGTGAGAACCCGTTGAGCATGTATTGTAGATGCAGTAAGGACATGAAGTATCTGTAACGAATCAGAACATGTTTGCAATTAGGGTGGTCGTGGTTACCATCGGCTCGAATTTGAGATGAATGTACCTGCTCTGCACGCCAGGTTCTTCTCCCTCTTTTGTCGCAGCGCTGTCCAGGCCGCATAGCGATAGGTAGGCTTCGGCAGTGGTCACATGAGATTCGTCGACGGGAGAATGCGAGATAAACAGCCATGCGCCTCCTCCACCTTTTCCTCCAGGACCAGCGCGGGCATCTCCAGTCTGCTCTAAGAGCTGATCATGACTCCCTACTTTGTGCCCTTCCAAGAACACACTAATTCGTCCAGAGCAGCTGCTAGTTGTAACAAGCCCTTCGAGAGCATTGATCTCCCCAATCAATCTGCGGATCGGCTCGTCCACCGAACCTTTGGGAGAGAGATCATGATATTCGCCATCCGGAACTCCAAGCTGCTCCAATATGTTTCGCTTGCGAGACTCGAAGCGAGTAGTCATGGCGAGGGCGTGCCGGAAGTTTTGCAAGAAATGGCTGCTGATTCGCGTGATTTCGCGACGTGGACGTGCAGCCGTGGATCGCGCTTTCCGTTCTTAAAGTGCGTCATTGGCGCAAGAAGCGACCCGTGCGCGTGTCGCGTGCCTGACACCAGCACCTGCCAAAACAACTCACTCAGGCACATAACCACCCGTGGACACATTCCCGTACGTAACACGACCAACGACTCATCCGTCAGAATGCCTCGGAAAATGACGAAAAGCGCGTCTACCTCGACTCCCAGGAGCTCGTCCAAACGCCCAGCTCAAGATACACCATCACGACAGTCGAAAAGAGCAAGGGCAGCAGCGAGGAAGTCATATGCTGAGCCAGACACGGATGATGGCGATGAGGTGACTGTTAAGAAAGCTGTCTCGGCGACCGACGGAGACGATGTGTCCGAAGCCTTCGGGTTTGATGATGCAAGCGATGGAGAAGCATCCTCCGAATCAGAGCAGGAAGATGTGACGAGCGACGAAGACGGCACTTCCAAGAAAGCAACGCGCCGAGGAAAGTCGACTAAAAAGAGCCTGCCGATACATAAGAAATCAGTAGATGAGAAAGAGCTCTGGAAAACTGGAGCAAAATTGGCTCCCGGTACTCAGCTCATCATCAAGAAACCCAAGGCGAGAGAGGCCGGTGATACACCATTCACCGACGAGACAATTCACCCTAACACCATGTTGTTCCTTAAAGATCTCGCGGCGAACAATGACCGTCAATGGCTGAAATGTAAGTCAAACAAAATAGGCAGGCGTGCAGGTGCAAAAAATGGCTGCAATCGAATCGATATACTACAGCCGGCCTATTCAAGCCATAGAACATCCTCATCTAGCTTCTGGCATTGGTGTGGCTTATGACTACGACGACACGCAACGATTAGTAACAACGAATGCAAAACTAACATAGCTCACAGTGCATGATCCGGACTTTCGGGCCGCCTTCCAGGACTTTACGACATTCACAGAAAAGGTATCCGAAAAAGTGGTCGAAGCAGACGAGCTGATCCCTGAGTTGCCGGTCAAAGATGTGGTGAGTTTTGCCGCATCCACTCATTACTCAAACTTACATGCTGACTACGAAGATCTATCGCATATACCGAGGTGAGCTAAGGACGAAGCGCATGACCTACTTTAAGGCTGACGACATCAGACATCCGATTTTCGAAGGACCCTACCCCATACAAAACCTACTTTTCAGCAGCGTGGTCAAGAACCGGGCGCAAAGGTCCATATGCGCATTACTACGTTCAGATTCAACCGGGTGGTGGTAGCTTTGTTGGTAAGTTGCATCTCTTTCCTTACTTTACCCACAGGAGCCCCACCTACATCTCGACACCGTCTCGGACCAGCAATGCGAAGCCAACGGAATACGGACAACGAACCACACCCATATGCACGTGTACCCGATGGTCGCCGACATCTGCCCAACCATCGTGTAGGGACATGCAGGATAAAGCGCCTCTCGCTAGATAACCAGTGTGTGGTGACACAGCCGCATGTGGTGGAAGAGGCAAGCTGCAAGGCATTGTTATGGGCAGGAAGTCAGATCCCTCGTGGTTCCCGCAACGCTCGGACGTCGCTGCACGATATTGTTACATGCGAAGGGTCGGGTGCCTCTAAATTCAGGGCACGAGAGACTTCCTTGCATCCTGCAACTCTGCAAGTTTTACGGCCCACATGGCACTGGCAGTGTCGTTGACACGACATTAGGGAACCCGTGCCTTTTTGTCCAGCTTTGGCTACGAGGAAGTGGCTCTATCCCGAGATCACTGTATGTGTGGGCCGGGCGGTGTGCGACCGTTCGACGGTCGATCGTGGTGGTAGTACCTCCCTCGAGTTTGTGTCCACATCAAACTGGGTCGCATCGTGCGTTGTGATCATCAGCAGTGATCTGGACTCGATCGTTAGCGGAAACTTCGGACTCCTTGGACCGTGTAACAACTCCATCGCTTGGGACATGCTTACTGGGCTCCGTGGGGACGACACAGCGATACGCGTGTCAGTCATATCCGAGGATTTCGAGAATACAATCAATATCTTCGTGTATGTCCGGACCAGCTAATTCTGTGCTAGGAGGTGGTTTCTGGCAGCCTGAGGCTGCCACTCTAGCCAAGTTGCGACGAGACATTGACCGCAAGCCACACAAGATCAAAAACGTGTTGAATAATACCGACATTCGTCGAGTATTCTTGAGGGATGTGGCGGACAACGAGAAGAAGGCCGTACAAGCCTTCACAAACCTACCATCTAACAAGTCCAATGCTCTGAAGCGGCACCCGAAGGTGAGTTTGCACGTTTCCTTGCCTCGGTGAGCTATACCCCTCAAGAAGCGTGGATGTTGGATATGGATATTGAGCACGACCTTGGTGCTCGATCCGCGGGGCCAAGCGGGGTTGAGATGACAATCACCACCATGACGTTGGAACTCCTATCGTGCTGCGGCACGGTCGTGCGGCAAAAGCTAAATTTTCCTCGACGCTTCTCGCAAGCGTCACTTTGGCTAAATTTCAAGCAACTTGCACGGGCCCGGTTCCTTCCATCTCAAAACTTCCAGCTCGAGTGGCCCCGAATTTGGCCAGACCGAATTCACCAGCTCATGTTGCTGATACCAAGGCCAAAATGACGCAAGCTTGTGAGGGTCAAAAGTCGGCACCGGGCCCGATCACACGCCACTCGTACCATTATCGCTGCAGCTGCGTGCTTGACAAACTTCACCATCTGACATTGCTGACAATGTGGTGTTAGGGTTATGATCAGAACCACATCGAGATTGAGTTGCTTCGACTCCGCAATTTCACGCTTGGTACCAAAGTTCCAGACCGTGAAGTTGTTGGGCCCGGAGGTTTGAATCGAGTCGCTGAACTCGTAGCCTGTTTGGTGCCTTTCATAAGTTGTAAGTCTGCAAACCTTCCTCGAGACCTGGTGCAACGGATGATGCCGTTTCTTCTGCACTAATCGGTATCACTGAAATGACAAGAAGGGGTAACCTTGTCTCAACGCTTGCGAAAGTCCAAAAGCTTCCTGCCGCTCAATGTGCTGGCAGTGCAGCAGACCCAGCTTAGTACACCGATAGTCGGTGGCCGGCTGGGCGTGGACATCGGAAAATATGCACCATTCCAGATTGCTGGTTCATGTGGAAGAAAAACACATTGCATTAGCCACGCAACTAACGTACTGCACAGATCTAAATAGCGTGGTCATGCCAGACGAAGACCCATCAGACTCGAGCGAGAACGACGAGGATGATGAAGACAGCAACCGAGGCGAGCACTGATTACAACATGACGCTCTTGTGCGGCGCTGTCATTATTAGCAAACACGCTTCAGGTCGGAAATGGCTGTTCAAGGGCGATGGGATTGGTGGATGATGTGGAAATGGACGTGGGAGGCCTGGCATTAACGCGCGAACTCCGCCAATGGACGCTTGCAGTCATGAGCGGCAGTGGCGCTGACTGGATGCTCCAAGCGAGCCCGCCACAGACTAAATCACATGATCATATCTACCTGTAGCCAAGGCCGGGCGTATCCAGACGCTACTGCAGCAATTCGCTCGGTCTAATGCACAATCTCAGCCGGAGCCAGTCAGTTTGGGGCAAAGACTTTCCGACGCCCCCTGGTCCCAGTTTCCAGTTGACGCGACTCACGCGGGCCGCCGCCTTTTCTTAGCAGCCGCTTTTCTGGTCTGGGTGGGACAGACGGCCGATGGGCGGACACCATCATCCTCGGCTTACCGTGTCGTCTCAGTGATTTTTGCGATGCGTAGATGACTGCGTCGAAGCGGCGCTTCCATCGATGACAGTGCAGCAGCGCAGTGCCGGGGTGGTCATGCTGTCCGCCCCGTACAGCACATCTGCGCGATCAGCTGCCCTCTTGCAGCCCTTGTCGTCAGTGACACACTCGCAACGGGCCGTGGCGCGTTCGTTGAAGCGCATGGGTGCCGCCTAATGTGCCCGCTCAAAGCGAGTCGCATCTCAAGGCGACAATTTCTTCAAGTCTGCCCGAACCCGTTGCGTTGACAGCGGTTGTTTGCTGCATCGCTCCGTTCCGCGCCGTGCGCTCAGGCAGGGAAGTGGGAGGTGACTCCACGGCAATGGCGGCGATTGCGAGCATGGTAGGCACTGTCAGTGAGACTCACGCCAGCAGCCGTGGCCAGACCAAAACTTGACGCCCAACGCCCGAATCGCAATGATGATCGTATATCAAACACTCGACATGTCTGGCGCGCTTCTCACAGGAACAGCGGTGTGTTTGCGAGGAGAGACTTCCCGCGCTGTCGCCTCGTACTTTTACTATCACACCGATGTTAACGGAGACGCTCACTTCAGGCGCGAGTTGGCGCCTGTCTGTCAGAACAAGCCCCACCATGGCTTGCAGCGCAGGAATGAGAGAGTTTACCGACTCTTGTGCGCTTCTTCCCGTTAGGCCAGGTTACACAGCGACACCCGTGGGCGGAACGGTTAGAAGCGCGCTGTTGTGTGGTCGCTGAGCTTGCGGAAGGGTTCCTCGTTCAACAGGTCTGACTGCTGCGATTGCATTGCATGCGCCTTGCTGACAGCCGCCTGGTGGAGAGGAGAAGGTACCATTTTCCTGATTGAACACGATCTCTCACACCGTACTACTGCGAGGACGGAATTGTTTGCGTTCGAGTTTGGCCATGCTGCGGTTGCGCGGCGCGGCACGACACGACCAAATCTAAAAGCAGACGCAACACAATGCAATGCAGGACCGTCACAAGACTAACTGTAGTCTAAGTCTAAAGCAGACTTTGAGATCGGTGAGCAAGCCTGGACCTTATCGCCTGTTCTTTGCGGAGACTTGAGTTATCGCCGGAGACCTGTCTCACGATGACAGCGTGGCACAGATCATGGCTCGCCTCGGGATATCGACGATAACTATGCCGCCTGACGTCCTCCATTTGGTTTTGCGTGCAGATACCGTGGTACACAACGCGGTGATGTTCGCTACCCGCTGTCTGACAGAGCACTCCGCAATCCATCTATGGCATGCATATCCGTCCGGGACCTTGGTGACACGAGCTTCGTTAATCTAAACTCGAACGGACGGCTTCCACCTCGTCCCGGGCCGTCTCAGTTTCACCTGGAAGTCAGTAGCGTCCGCGAGATGAAATCTGACCGCTCGTTCGCAATCTATCTCCAAAGCACGAATTCCACAAAAGGATGCGCTGCCATATTCCGCGACTCTGGCGCCAACGGGTGCTGCCATCCGTGGGCGTGCTGAATTAACAGGGGCCTGAGCCGCTCAGGACACCATCCCGGGCCTGCTACCCCACAATCTGCACCACGCAGTCGGTGTAACAATGTGGCATCACAGAGCGGCATCAGACGGCAGTTCGGGATGCGTACAATAAGGCTGCTGACAGAAACTATATACCTGGTGTAGCAGCAGCACGTCGGCGCGCGTTCCCTTCAGGCTGACGACTTCAGAGCGCTCACAGCAGCTGCACTCATCTATCGCGTCCTCGTGACTGCCTCGGGAGACGAGTTGCGGTGTGGCAATCAATCAAACTACAACAGTAGCCTGGCACCACGCGATTGGCCGCAAATGATCAGCCCGCAAACGAAGTTCAATTTGTGATGAAGGGGTCAAAGGTCGGGAGGACGGCCTTGACCGGTGCTAATACATCCTGTGACCAAATGACCACGCAAGGTTTTCTTTTGCACATGGCGTGGCGAGGATTTACCCGTCGTTCATCCGCTGTATGCAAGGCACGGCGAGCTGGAAAATCAGGAATACAGTCAAAAGAAACGGCATGCACGGGCAGTGATTGGACGAATATAGTTATTGAACCTGGGTGATGGGATAACCAGATTGTGTATCGCGGGCCGAGCAGAGCCACCGGACGATGGTTTGGCGTTTTTAGGACGGTGGAACCAAGGACGGCCGAGTGATTGAGCTCGGCGACCTCTTATAGTGGTCACGGCTGCAGACCAGTCGATTGCAGATGCACGCTGCCGAGGCTGAAGAGACAGAGTCAAGCGGCGGCGATGCGGTTGCTCTCGCCATTCTCCATGGCCTGCGAGTCTCGACGCGAACATCCACACTTGTCCGACTGTCGTCACTGGGGCGGGATGACCGGCAGTAAGGACTCGTTCGCCGCTCTTTACTTGGGTACGCGGCGTGCGCGGAGCCAGCGAATCAGAGAGGCGAAGGAGGGCCTTAGCATGGGTAGCAGTTTGGCGAGCCGTCGCCGGTGCAAGGGATGAACGATCTGCCTCGTCGGTTGTCAGATTTTGGACGGTGATTTGAGGACGCTGTGGAGGCGCCGCCAGCTACCGTCGTCTCGCAGCAGGCAATGGGAGCTGAGAAGTGCCAGTTGAGAAAAGGTTTTGCGCAAGCGTTCGGCGGGGCAGCGTCGGCTCTATTACTCACACAGGTTGTCTGGAGGTGATGATGCTACGAGGGAACGATGGTTTCACAGGACAGGGATGGCCGTTTCTTGTCGCAGCGCCCCGCTGACGGAGGCCTGCGTGTTAAGACGACGAGTCGCACGGCGAGCGTGCTGACCCTGTCTGGGGCCTAGCGAAATGCTCACGTCACTGGCCAGGGCGGCACACCAACAGCAGCGCAACGGCTCCAACAGAAAATTGACCGATGCAAAGGCGGACCAGCCCTATCTCTCATTACGACAGATGAAGGCAGGCAGGCAGGCATGCAGGCATAACCCGGCAGCGCCAGCAATCAGGATGTGGGCGTGCTGCGGCCGCTGTCTGGAAGGAACGGCTATCGTGGGCGGCCAAGGTCGTCTGGGAGCTTGCAGGGCTCACCGGATGGCAGCACGCATGAGCTGTCGTCGAAGCGTGGTGCACGAACGGCGCGACGCAGAGACGGGCCGCCAACGAATCGCGCAGCCAACTGCCCGAGGTGGTCCCACAGTCCTTGCATCGACAGGCAGCTGCCGTGCGACGAGCGCAGCAGAGAGCAAGCGCAGTGCATTTGTGCAGCCATGTGGCACGTCGAGGCGATCGGTAGAGGAGCGCACTGTATTCGTACTGTATATTGCGGCGGCGGTTGGGGGTCGTGTAGGGCGGTGGAAGACGAAAAAGGCCTCGCAGATCACAAGCGCGACGGCGGCAGCGCCCGTGTCTGATGAGTCCGGGCCGCTGCAAAGCCATGCAGAGGCCACGACCCCCGCTTGGCTGCGCGCACCAGAGTAGTCATGCGCCCGGGCGGGCGACGGGGCATGTGAGGGAGGTACAACAGGTCGCCTCAAAGCGTGCGTGTGCGAGGGCACACAAGCGCTCGTGTATTTGCATGCTGTGCTGCGGCGTGTCGCATTTCTGACTGCGTGCGTGTGTGCCGCACTGCCAACCGCCAACCGCGCTAGGAGGGACTACTGCGGCAAAAAAGGCGGACCGCTCGGTGTCGCTGCATGTGGGCGTGCAGGGGTTGCAGCAGTCAAAGCGGCGACAGAGGGGATGGTTTGGGCTGCTTAGCTCGGGCGTCGGCGGTGCGTCGTGGGTAGTAATAGCGGCCACGGCCACGGCCATCCCGCTGAATCTCCTTTTCGCTTCCACACTTTCGGGCCTCCTCACACGCTTCGAGAAGCAGAAGCCTTTTGTTGCCTTGCCCTGTTACACCAGCCGGACCTCCCCTCTGCTGCTGCCCTCACCTCTGCCATCCGCTCCACCTCCACCCTCCACACCTCACCTGCCGCCCTCTCCCCGCCGCCGCTCGGCCCTGCACTCGACGCCCGTTTTGCACTGCCCTCGCTGACCTGCAGCCGTCCTTGCGGGCCGCCAGTATTTGTGACACCTCACCCGCACCAGCCCATCTCCCGCACCACCACCCGTCTCCCTCGAGGCTCCTCCACCGTCGCACGGTTCATGACGGCGTGACAGCTCCACGTTGCTGGGCGGGATTTAATTAGACACACGTCAACCACTCTTCACCACCACCACCGCCACTACCACCCCATCAAACATGTTTCCTCACCAGGGCGGCCAGGGCCAGCTCCCCACCCATTGGCAACCGCCAACATCACAGCAGCCCGCCAACGGCTCCTACCCCCCGCCGGCACACGTAAGTACCAGTGCTCGCCACCTTCACCCACCTCACCCACCGTAAGCTGCCCGACACTGACGTTGCGCCAGAACGGCTCTGCCCTCCCACCTCCCCAGGAGCCGCGCCCCGACATGGCTGCCCACCAACACCCTCAGCACCCTCAGTACCAGCAGCCCTACCGTCTCCCGGGCCCCAATGAGTGGAACCGGGGCCCTCCCCCCCAGGACCCGTATCGCCAGCAGCCTCCCCCTCCGCAGTATGTCCAGCAGCACCACCAGCCGCCAGCTCCCCGCCAGCGCACTGCCATTGCCTGCCGCTACTGCCGCCGCCGCAAGGTACTTCCATTGTGACACCATCGGCAAGATCTCCCGCTTACTTTGTGCAGATCCGGTGCTCTGGCTTCGAGGCCACCGAGGACGGCCGCTGCTCCAACTGCATGAGGTTCAACCAAGACTGCATCTTCACGCCCGTCTCTGCGCAGACGCAGGCGTTCGTCCCCGCCCACACCGTCTGGCGCGGTGTCGGTCAGCCGCCGCCCATGTACGGCGCATATGGCCAGCCGCTCCCTCCTGCGAGCCACGGCGATGCCTATGGCCAGCCGTCCCGCCAGCCGCCGCCGCAGCAGCAGTATCTGCCCAGCCCAACTGCAGGTCCGTACCAAGTTCTTTCAGAATTCGGTTCTCCCAGTGCTCCCCCAGATGAGGCAGGCCGTGAACAGCTGAATGGCAGGAAGAGGCCCCATCCGGAGCCTCACACTCCCACCCTGCCGCCGCCAACTCCCGGCGCAGCTTCATACGCCCCTCATCACCGCACTGGCGCAGACTATGCGTATCCAGAGCCACCCTCTCTAACACCAGGTGCTTCAACAGCAAACCCCAATGCTCCCTACTCGAGCGGTCCTCCCCCAGCCCAACCCTACTACGCCGCCCAGCCGCCCCGCCAGGGCTCTCCGCAGAGCGCATACCGGTATGAGCCGAGCCGCGCCTCCTCATCCCCACACTCCCAAGCGCCGACCACTCCCGGTGCGCCTCCGGCTGGATACTACAATGCGCCTCTGCAGGCTCCTCCAGCACGCACTGATGGCCGTACGCCTCCTCCCACCTCGTCGTCGTCGGGCAGCAGGCCAAGCATGCGCATCAATGATCTTGTCAGCGACAACGGGCCAACGCGCAGCTCCACCGACTCGAGCATGTTGAACATGCTCAACCGGCGCCCAATGTAACCGACCTCCAACCTACAGGGACGCTCCAGAGCCGGTCTCTTTGGCGCCATACATTGCAGCCTCGCGAGTTCCTCGGGCAGCCTCACCTTCTCTGTACAAATCCGCACTTTATATCCGATACCGTACTTGCCCCCCTCCGGTGGGGAAGAATACAGCATTGGCATCTTTTGGGCGGCAAATCTGATATTTATTAAGCGACAAAGAGCATCAACCGATATTTCTTAATCCCGCCTGCTCCTCCTATCTGTCCTTCCCGGTTCGCGTTTCCTAGTCGCGCTCTTCGTCGGTGACTTGATATGCCAGCGCGCCGTTTTCCTCACACAGTGTGTCACCATGATGTGTACCATGGCGGCTAGCGTTGCGAATTTCTTCCTATCGGTTTTCTTCTTTTTAAGTTTTCCTAGTCTCACACGAAATTGGGTGGCAATCTGACAAGCATGTTTTGCAGCAAATATTTTCTATCTATCTAGAACTCGGGGTGTCGCATGTCTTGGAGGCTGCTTGAAAAATACCTTTTTTTAAGCATCATCGCACGAGATTTGGGTTGGGCCGGCATTAGTTGCTTCGTTGCATAATTGCTGGGGAAGTGGTTGTTTGTGCTTTTTATCTTTGAGTTTTGGAATTTTCTCTATTGGATCGATCGTTTCCTTGTGTTTCGCAATGTGTGGATCTTTTCTTCTCCAGTCTCTACCGGCATCGTTTTGTTTATCAGACTGGGGTTTGGTTGGGTTCTGATATATTTGCGTGGGTGGCAATCTGCTGTACTGTCTGTTTGTTTGCACGTATAGCACTTTTTATTCGCGTATTGAATAGTCTGTTGTTTTTGCGTCCTATCTAGCTAAATTGAATAGTTGTTGATGGCATTGCTATGTCATGGTAATCAAACTTGATCCCCTATATACGCGTGAAGCTATGCTCGCACTGCACTCGACATCCAACTTATCACTGCGTATAATGCGCGTAGAACAAACCACCCCGCGATGATCTTCACCGCTACTATCTCACTGCACGGTGAATTCTATCTCACGGGTCGCCACCGCCCGTCTCACTCACACCTCTCGGAAGATTATCTACGGGTGTCAGCAAACCAAACCCTGCACCACATCATCACCATCATCATCTTACTCATCCCTCCCGTCTCGGAGACCCACCTCCCTCGCCTGTCAGATCCCGTCGGGCCATCCATTTCGTGGCTCTGGGGCGGAAACACACGTGGGTGCACTTGCACTATCCACGGTTTACAGACTGGGGTGACGGTGGAGTTCGACATGTATGACCCAAGACGCACGTGTGGCTCGCTTACACTATCCATGGTTCAGAGTCCCGCTTCAGACTCTGGTAATAGAATTTATTGCCTAGCCTTTTGGTTCAACAGCAGAATTTTAACAGCTTGACACAAGAAACGCACGTGGGCCCAATTGCACCATCCATGGTTCACGTTCACGTTCCCGCTCCAGACTTGCCCAGGTGTGTGACAGCGGATGTCAACATGTTGACACAAAACGCACGTGGGTCCACTTACACCATCCATGGTTCACGCTCCCGCTCCAGACCTTGGCTGTGGGAAGTCTCTGCTCGGTGGTGGACTGTGCCAAATTTGACACATGCTGTACCGTGCCGGCGTCCGGATTTTCCCACGGCTTTCCAGCGTACCATGGATCACAAGAGCGGGACGTGGCGCGCGCCCTCGGCTGCGAGCGTCGGAAGCAGGGTCAAGGACAAAAGTTAGCAGCCAGACTTTCAAGTTTGGTTCCGTCGTGCTGCTTGACACACTGGTGGGTCCACGTGGAAAGGTAGCGTACCTGGGTAGCGTATGGCAAAGTACGATTCTTTGGGACTGGGTGTCGGAAGCAAGGAGCAAGAGCTCACCTTTGGTCCTGGCGTGTGTTTGACACATTACCCAAGAGTAAAGTGGTGCGATTCCACGTGCATACCAGTGGCCAAGAGCAGAACAGTGTGAACTTGGAAACTAACAGGCGCGTCATCGGAAGGCTGCTCAAAGTGTGGTGTTGACACATCAGTGCGGTGATAACGTGCACAGCCGCGGAATGCACCATACCATCCAAGCGAGCGCAGTGACGGGGCGGTGCGAATTTCCTTTCGAACCGTCGGAGGCAAGGGCACGATGCTACAGTTGCATTACTCGCTGTCATTCAGTGGTGCGGGACACGTGTGCTTGGAGCCGTAGAGCGCAGTGACGGGCCGGTACGAGTTTGCCTCCGTCGGAAGCAGGGAATGTTCGTCAGTGATGCGAGGGACGGCGAAGAATGCGTACCGCTCATGGCAACACATTGGCACTGGTGATGAGTCTTCTCTCCCTACACATTCCCAGCCCATCACCCATCCTCGCCGCCCTAACGCATCCCACCACTACCCCAATCCCACGCCCCGCGGGCCCGGACAAAAACATCCGGCTTGAGCCCTCGCTTCCTTCACGAAGCTAAACTAGCCGACTTTTGCGGTGAAGCCGCAGCAGCTAGTCTATGCGTCTAGGGCCTTTAGTGTACCGAACTTTGGAAGTGGAGCTAGGAGGTGTGATAGAGCTAAGGGGGCTTTAGTGTACCAGACAATGGAGGTGGGCGGGTAGGCGGTGGGCGGTTGGATTGGGGGCCTGGAATGGGATGGGAAATGGGGCGTATTGGACGGAGGGAATTGACTGTGTTGGCGTGGAAGTAAGGGAGAGCGAGAAGTTGGTAGTGTGGGTGGAGTCGGAACGAGGGGTGGCGGGAGCGGGTGTAGGCGGTGTCTCGTTCTGCCCTCATCAATTGTTCACTGTCGGATCGTTGCCAGTGACCCATAACATGACATACATTGTGGCCACTTCGCTTACCTTACGGAACTTCGCGTCTATTGGCATTGTCCATTCACGGATCGAGTTGATTCCCGTCATTTCGAACGGATGCTGGACTTGCACATGTCGATCGGACAACATTTTAGCTTTGTGTCGAAGAAGTGCTTGTAGGCGCATTGATTGAAGCGATACCTGTTCAATCTTCGTTTCATGGGATCCGGACTTCATCCCACTGGTCTCGTCTCGCCATATCAGTCATATCCAGGGAAAGCCTTTTCGTGCGCAGCTGAAAATCAATTGATCTAGTGAGTGACTTCGAAACATACATCTAAGCTAGCCACCAAGTACATCTCTAAATACCTGCTTTCTTCCCCATTTTCCCCCAATTCACAAACCCAAAGCAGCCGATTACCCAATCTCCAGCATTACCGTCCCATTCCACCCCAACAACTTTGCAGTCCTACAACTCTGACTTCTCGCCCTTCTCACCAGGCCTCCTCCCCTTCGCAACCAGAATCGTGCGCCACACCTTGATCCCTGCGAACTCCATGTAGCTCCTCTCCGGTAGAGTAATTACATCGACATCTACAAAGCCTGCTTCAGTGAAGAATTTCTTCACGCCTTCGATAGTGAAGTGTGGAACAACAATGGAGTCATTCATCTTTTGCTTGAACTCTGCGGAAGTTTCGTCCGTGTCGTGCTTGGCTTCTTTGTCATGGTGGTGATGGTGAGAGTGATCATGGCTGTGAGAATGCGCGTGCTTGCCGTCGTCGCCGTGGTGTGCATGACCATGGTTGTGGTTATGTTTGTGGATCGCATGGTTCCCCTTGCTGCCTTCAATCGGCTTACCATTTTCGTCTGCTTGCATATCGCCGCCTTCGAGGAAGTCGTTGATAACGAGTACGCCGCCAGGCCTGAGTCGTTCTTTGAGTTGGCTTGCGGCATGTACTACGTCTTCGAAGTGGTGGAAGCCGAATCCCACGGTTGCGAGGTCGAAGTTTTGCCACTCCTGGCCTGAGAATTCGGGCGGGCTGGGATTGGACTTGTCGAATAGGTCGCCGTTGACGGCGTAGACTGTTTCAGAGGAGAGGCCGGCGTCTTCCATACGTTTGTTGAATGTGGAGACCATGCCTTGAGAGACGTCGATGCCGCGAGTTACCGTGACGTATGGGCCGAAAGTCTGGGTGGCCATTTAGCATCCCGCAATATCTTATAGAGAGAAGACTTGCCCTCGTCATCAATCCTGTTCCACATGCATAGTCCAACAACCTCACTTCTACCGCATCACCGCTCGCGCCCGTATTCGCAAATGGTATGCCAACCCACTCCAGCTTCGAGCGCAAAGCCTCAGAAACCTGGGCGTTTACTTTGGCAAACCATGGCTTATTATCGTAAGAGTCTGCTATCGCGCTGCAAAACTGTCAGTACAGTGTAGTATGAAGAGGGCAAACAAGACTTGCTCGAAGTATTTGCGGTTGAGTGCTGCGTTAGTCATCTTGAATATTGAGATGGCGTTGTTGTTCGAAAGTTCAATATGAAGAATGTGTAGACTGAGATGTGATGATTGATTGTGATGCTGTCGAATATTCGAAAGGTTCTTGTTGACTTATATATGCGTTGTCATGTGTGGTGGTACTTGTCCAAAGTCGCCGCGAATCGTCGGAGACTTTCTTTCCCTTTCACGCTAGCGCAAATGCTCCTATTGGTCAACGCAACCTTGCATGATTCCAACGGAGCCAGTACGTTATGCATGTATAGCAACATACGGATAGATTTGGTGAAAGTCGAGTGACTCACACCGAGAGAGGGTGTATGTAAGCTTAGCTGATCGTACGCTCGGACTGTGTGCGAGGTGTCAAGGTCGGAGACATAACCTTGACCAAGTATGAGTCGTCGGCGCATTCTCTCCGCGAAGTTCACGACGCTTTACGACCGGAAACAGAGATCCACTCACGTAGTAGAGTGCAAGGTCTTCAATCTAGTTTGCCGTGATTCTCAATAATTCACGTGCTTGACAATCGACATGGCCGTGAACAGGTTCGACGAGGGATAGTCATGTACCCAAAATGCACCGGACCGATGCTCGGTTGAACACGTCACACTTAGAAGCCTGTCTCCGTATTTCCCTCTCCCATGCTCTTGCTCCCGGAGCTTCCACTCTGAATTGCCCCCAGAATCCCATCAATATACCCCGCCCCACTCCACTTCTGATGCGTCAAGACATCACAACCCAGGTCCTTTTCCCTCGATTGGACCAAATTGACATATGCAAGCATACCCTCGTCCTTGAAGGCCCTGCTCAATTCGCACGTAATGGTTGCTGTAGAGTGAATACCCGCCAGACTAATGAGCTGGAAAACGAAGCCGTGCTTCGCAAGATCCCAGACAAACGACTTCAAAGCAGACTCGGTGAAGCCCTGACCCATCCAGTTGAAACTGGGCGAGAGGTTGTACACAAACTTCTTGCCAGGGTACTGCTCGCGAATCTCACCGGCGAACTTGGCGGCTTTCTCAACGCTTGGGTCGCCAGTCTCCACCCACAAGAGGTCGGCGAAGGGTGCGAATTCCTTGCCGCGTTTTGTGGCGGCGGCCATGCCGGCTTTGTAGTGGTAGAAGCCCTCGCGTGTGCGGGGAATATCCCAGTTGAAGTAAACAGGTGATTTGGTGTACTTTTCAGCTACGGCGCGGCGCTTAAGCAGGGAGTAGTCGGGGTTGGATCGGGTTTCTTTGAGGTACGACTCGACGGTAGACTGTGATGCACCTTCTTTCTCGAGGTGTTGGACGACAGCTTCGTCAAAGGTTACGAGCTTGTGCTTCTTTACCCATGCTGCCTCGTATGCGTCGATTTCTTTGCCCGGTGCGCCTGCTGCTTCCATGTTTTGCAACGTTTCCGCAAGTGGTTCTGACTCTTCAGTCACGCCCTTGATGAACTCGTGGTCCCGTACGTCAACGGCGCTCGATAGAAGCTTGCCGCTTTCCGAGTCGGTTCGAGCAATGACGAGGTTCTCGCAGCCCATCATATCCCATTGGAAACGTGCGGCCACGAGGCGATTGATGTGGTCGCCAACTGGAACGAGGACCTTTCCTGCAAGATGTCCGCATTTTTTGCCTCCGTGAAGTTGGTCTTCGAAGTGTACACCAGCGGCACCGTTCTCGGCGAAGAGCTTGGCAAGCTTGATGACCGCAGAGAGGCCTCCGTGGCTGCAGACAGTCAGTCAAAATCAGTGATGTTAATTGTAATCACATACCCAGTATCGCCATCAGCAATGATGGGCCTCATATAGTCCAAGTATGGTGTCTTTGCCCTCTCCTCAGCACTCATCTTCCTCCGGTTGTCCCAGTTCTTGCGATCATGTAGCTGCTGTGCCTTGAACATTCGTTGTACTTGATTTGGCACGGTGTTGTATGGGTAGTCACCAAAGTCGGCGGAGACTTCGTTCGTCGTGGTCAGTACAGAGGAACATGCCCATCCTGAGATGTAGAGCACTTCTTGGTTTGGGGCTTGCTGGGACATTTGTATGGGGTCAATCGCACCCACTATTGTTTGAACAAGAAGAATCAGTCGTTGCTCTATCTATGGGGAGAGTGGACGCACTGGTATGTACTGGCTCGCCCTTTGCTGCCCTTTCCTCAAGCAAGTTGAAAAGCTTCCGTGCCATCAACGAGCTGGGGTATGTTTGCTGTAGCGCTCCACGCTTGCTCACGACATCCTCGGCCGAGTATGGGCGCTTGATGCCCTTGTACCGCGGTGATGCCCACCAGTCCTTCACGGCCTGCACTTGCTCGTCGAAGAGCGCATCTTCTGCCTGGCCTGCCTTCGAAGCCTCAGGCAAGAGTTGGTACGAGTCGCTTGGTAGGGTTGTTGATACTGGTGGGTCTACGGCCTTGAGTGTGGAATTGGCCATGCGACATGTGGTGGTAGAGAGCGGACGGAGGAGGTGCGGTGTTCGACTCGATGTTCGCAGAGATCGGCTCTGACGCGCGATGGAACGTGACACTGTTCGCAGCATCGCGATTGAAGGTGCAGGAAAGAAGCTCTAACCAGCAGAGCTTACTTCCTTACTGTCTGCAAAGATTGTTGGATGGCGTTGGTAAGCAGTCGTTAGTGACGAAAAGTTGCTATGACTCGGAGCGAAGTCGGTGATGATGTTTGCCACGCGCGCCTTCTCATCCAATCTCTTCCCGCACGCGGACCGTGATCTACTCGGCGCATGAACTGACGGCGAATGTCTTGCATCGTGCTCTGCGGCAATGTTTCTCCTCACCCCCGAACATGCCGAGGGTAAACGAGCGCTAGCCGTCTTGGACCCTCTGCCCCTCGGTTCTGTACCTGACGTCGCGCTCGCATGGACGGCTTGCGCGTGTGAATTTGGTGCCGAGAGTTGCCGTACATTTTTCTCCCTTGCTTCTCGTTCTCCACGGTCTTCACGATCACATTGTTCTTTGAAGAGATCGGACTTTACAGATCGTTGCTGTGAAGTTTGAGAGCTGCTGTGTTCCCCGCAATCACTTACCCCAGCTACCCCTCCAAGCCATGGCGTTGAGCGCACGAACAGCTTCACGAGCTCTCCGAGCAGCAAAGGTGAGCTTTGAACAATTGAACACCATACTTAAAGTTAACTAAACCTTCATAGGCGCGTCCTTTCGTCTCAGGTACGCAATTGACTGTCTCAGAGCGACTCAGCCTCCTAACATCTTGTTTGCTCCAGTACAAGCATGTCAGTACTCTTCATCCTCTGAGCAGGATCTCAAGGAGACTTTCAAGAGGGTTCTGCCAGCGAAGCGCGAGCTCTTGAAGAAGGTCAAGGCCCACGCAGACAAGAAGCTTGGAGATGTCAAGGTCGAGAATGCATTGGGCGGCATGAGGTATGCAATGGCAGCAAAAATTAGCAACACCATCTGACAATACTGAAGAGGCCTGAAGGCCATGGTATGGGAAGGCTCAGTCCTCGACGCGAACGAGGGTATTCGATTCCATGGCAAGACCATCAAGGACTGCCAGAAGGAGCTTCCCAAGGGCACTTCCGGCACCGAGATGCTTCCCGAAGCCATGTTCTGGCTGCTTCTCACGGGCGAGGTTCCATCAGTATCGCAGACCCGCGCTCTTTCAAGAGAACTTGCCGAGAAGGCTGGCATCCCCAAGTTCGTGGAGAAGATGCTCGACGACTTCCCCAAGGATCTCCACCCAATGACGCAATTCGCATGTGCCGTCTCAGCGCTCAACTACGAGTCGAAATTCGCAAAGGCGTACGAGAACGGTATCAACAAGGCCGATTACTGGGAGCCGACGTTCGACGACAGCATCAGCTTGCTCGCGAAGCTACCTACCATTGCTGCTAAGATCTACCAGAACGCGTACCGTGGTGGAGGTGCCCTTCCCAACGAGGTCGATCTGAACCAAGATTGGGCCTACAACTTTGCTGCCATGTTGGGAAAGTCTGGCAAGGAGAACGAGGGCTTCCAGGATCTCCTGCGATTGTACCTCGCGCTGCACGGTGACCACGAGGGCGGTAACGTGTCCGCACACGCTACGCACTTGGTCGGATCCGCGCTCAGCGACCCCTTCCTCAGCTACAGCGCTGGTCTTCAGGGCCTAGCTGGACCTCTCCACGGCCTGGCTGCCCAGGAAGTCCTGCGCTTCATCCTCGACATGCAAAAGTCGGTCGGAACGAAGTTCACAGAAAAAGACGTCAACGATTTCCTCTGGAAGGTCCTCAAGTCCGGACGCGTCATCCCCGGATACGGTCACGCCGTGCTGCGCAAGCCCGACCCGCGCTTCGAAGCGCTCATGGACTTTGCCGACGCGCGGCCAGAAATCGCGGCAGACCCTGTCTACCAGCTCGTCAAGAAGAACTCGGAGGTCGCACCCGGTGTGCTCACTGAGCATGGAAAGGTATGTCAAAGAACCCAATTTGTCTTCAGAATCGCAGCTAACACCCCACACAGACCAAGAACCCATACCCTAACGTCGACTCCTCCTCCGGCGTCCTCTTCCACCACTACGGCTTCACAGAGACACTCTACTACACCGCCACCTTTGGTGTTAGCCGTGGCCTCGGCCCGCTCGCACAGCTCATCTGGGATAGGGCGCTGGGCCTGCCTATCGAGCGTCCCAAGTCGATCAACCTGCAGGGTATCCTGGATCAGGTCGAGAAATAGGGAATCACGTGGGACCGGTTTGGAGGCCGAAAAGTTTAGAAGCGTGAAATCTATTAAATTACAACCGAATGTGAGCAACACTACTACGATCTTATGCGAATTGTGAGTCAGCGTGGTTGCCGACAATCTGTAATTGCCTTTCACCTACATATTTACATACTATCCTGACTTCGCTCATCCTTGTAAGACATCACTCCTCACCTAACGCAGATTCGTTGAGTATACCCCAGGTGCCGTGTTGCTCAACACAGAGTGTAGTGCTAGTGCCTCGACTCCCCTCTCGCATCCCACGCGCCTGAAGCATTTCGATATATTTCACCAAATCTCTCGTTCTTTCACATTCGACCATAGGATCTTGAAACTAGCGCTTCCCGTTCGCTCAGCGGTACTCAAGCAGGATACCGGCGGATTAGTAGTCAGGTGGGTGACCACTGGCGAATACCCGCTGTTGAATGTTTACGATGTTTTTTTGCATCGTGTTTGGATGCTGGAGTAGAAAGGCGAAAGCGTCTGGGGAGAGTAAGTTCTCACTATAGAGCGGTGCGGGATAGGCATCGCGCGGTTATGTACCTATGTTTTGCATAACTAACGCTAAAATGGTGGGTTGTTAGTGTACATATATGCAATGATCGTTGATATAGTTTGGCGAGGTTGCGGGAGCTATTTTTTTGAACGGCAACATTGTTATCCGTAAGAGCTGATAGCAGAGGCTGTCTATACTCAAGCAGGAAAACGAGGATGAGTATAGTCAGGATACTGTATGAACAATATAATGGAACCAACAATACTACCTCACATTTTCCTCACGACACGCGCTCAAAACCACTATACGAGAGCATTAATACATTATGAAACTTGTATGGAAAAGCAAAAGGATATCTATACCCACTTCAAACGCCTTAACACCTCCCATACCTAAGAATCTACCACGTCCCCTCCAACGGCAGATCCCGACTCGAAAACCCGACACTAATGCCCACCTGCCCGCTTGTTGGCAGCACCCAATTCTGCCTCTTAACGTCCCAATAGCTCAGATCGCGTCTTGTAACATCAAAGGTGACTTCCTTCCTGTTACTCCCCTTCCCAGCTTCAATAAACACCTTCTCGAAGCCGCGCAGCACGCGGACGGGGAAATCAACAGCTTCGCCAGTCTCATGATCTTTGTAGCCCTGTGGAAGCGAGATGTAGAGCTGCACGACTGTTGCACCGTCGATGGGGCCGGTGTTGGTAACGGATGCGGAGACGGTGAGGAGCGTGGTGTAGAGGTCTGGGTTACCACCTGGTCCGCCGCCGGCGTCGCTGAGCGGGGATTGGAGCTGCGAGGTCATAATCTCAGGTTTCTTGATACCTTTGGTGGACTCGAGCCATGGGTAGATGTACTTCTCGACCTTGTGGAAGCCGTCGGGGAAGAGGGCGGACGAGGGGTCGGGGAGTTCGGTGGAGTAGCTAGGTGGCGTCACGCCCTCTGGGCGCGGTGCGGGCAGGGGTGTTTTCTTGCCCTTAGAGCTGATGAGGAGCGAGGAGAGTTTGAAGGTGGAGTAGGAGAGGCCGTAGCCGAATTCGTAACGTGGAGCGATGTTTTGCTTGTCAAAGTGGCGGTAGTCGATGTAGAGACCTTCGGAGAAGTTCTGCTGAGGAGCCAGACCGTCTGACGGGCTGGGCAGATACTTGACCTTGCTTCCTGGGCCATAATCTTCCTCCTTCTTTGCGATCGTATACGGAAGTCTTCCGGAAGGATTGACGTCGCCGAACAGAACGTCCACAAGCGCGTTGCCAGATTCGGTGCCAGGCAGATTAGCCAGCACAACGGCCTTGACGTTCATGATGTCGACAAAGTTGTCCATGATCACTGGACCAACTGCGTGAATAACGACAACAACGTCGCCCATGCCTTCTCCACAGCCCTTTGCGACGTCTTGAATGAGTTTTTCGGCACCTTTTTGAAGGTAAAGATCGTTCCTGTCACCACGAATGTTTCCGTAATGCTCATATCCTTCGCCAGCATCTGCATTAGCAAACACAATGCAAAGATCTTGATCCTGGAGAATTTCCTTTTGGCTTGGGAGCTTGTTCTCCAACCAGTCAGTAACGTAAACCGACTCGTTGTCAAAAGCCTGCCGAATTGCAGACATCGGCTCGACCAGGTACGAGTAGTTGACCGCGCCAGATCCCCAGCCGGAAGCTAGGGTACCTTCGTTGCAGCTCTGGTCTGAGCAGTGGTTGATGCCTTCGTGAGGCAAACGAGCATCCTCGCCGAACACGCCGACGCGGTACTTTGTTGCGCTCTTGCCCGTCTTCCAGCCTTTGCGCTCCAAGGGAAGGATCTTGCCTTCATTCTTGAGTAGTACAGTGCCTTCGGCGGCGACACGACGGACAATATGGCTATGGGCGTCTTTTCCTTCTCCCTGGGCGTTGATGTACTGGTTCACTACGCCCTTGCTGTGGTCAGACGGACTACCTTCGTGTAGTTTTCCGATTCTGTCGTTGGTCCACGAGGAGAAATTTGGTCCGCTCTCCTCGGGCCACTTGTCTTGCCCAACTTGGTACCAAGATGCTACAACTCGTGTGACCATGTCGTCGAGGCGGTCGATCGGCACACTGCCATTCAACACGGCCTTAGTGAGTTCGGCTCCCCACAGACTGTCGCCCTTTGCCCAACGCAACCCATCACCGGGCATTGTCATGTCAAGTCCAGCAAGAGCGCTTGCAACGCCGGCTCGCTGAGCAAGCCAGTCACTCTGGACAAAACCCTGGAAGCCGAGCTCATCCTTCAAGACACCATTGAGGAGCTTCGAGTTTTGGCAGGCATACGACGAGTTGACCTGATTGTACGAGCACATGACCGAGGTAACGCCAGCCTTGATGGAGTCCGCAAATGGCCAGACGTATATTTCGTGAAGCGTGCGATCGTCAATATTGCTCGAGATGGCATTTGGGATGCCCCATTCCCAGGCCTGACGGAAGTGCTCTTGTTCGTTCGCAACGTAGTGTTTCGCAGTAGCCATGACACCCTCCTCTTGAATGCCCTTGATAATCTCTGCAGCTGCGACGCCTTGAAGTACTGGATCAGACCCGAATCCTTCCCAGTTGCGACCACCGGCGGGCATGCGGCCGAGAGGACCCATCGAAGGCCCAAGCAGTACGTGGACGCCCTTGAGTCGCGCTTCTTTGCCCTGGGCTCTACCGCGCAGGTACATAAGCTCCTTGCTCCAAGTGCTGCCCACGGTGATGCCTGCCGGAAATGCCGTGATGTTGTCGGCAAAGCGAATGCCCAAAGGCCCATCCTGCAAGCACAATGATGGGAAACCCAGTCTAGGCACCGCTCCGTTGTTGCCCACGCACAGCTCCTGTGACCATCCGACTCCAGTTGTCACGTTGACCTTTTCCGGCAGTGTCATCTTCTTCACCATATCCGCAGCCTTCTTATAGCTCTCCTCCCACTTCGCATCTGTTCCGCCCTTAGGTGTTGGATACCACGGCGGGCTCAGCCCATCCTTTGGCACCGACACCTTCCACGCATATATGCCTCCGGAAGCCAGAAGCAGTACTACCGCCGCGATAAACACCAACAGCCAGCAGCACCACCGGCCGGGCGCGCATCTTGCTGTTCTCTTTGCGATTGGAAATGGCGTCGCCGTCTCTGCATCCTTATATGAAGCCTTCCGTATCTTGAGGTCGCCCGCGCTCTTCTTGCGCTTCAGTTTGCTATCAAAAGCCAATGGATCGTGTTCCTCGAGGTCCTCTAGCGTCGCATTCGAATCGTCGGAGAAGCGTGTTGGCGTGTCGACGTCGTCGTCAGCCGGGGCATCGAGCCGGGCGTACTTGCCGCGGCGCAGCTCGTGGGACTCGTATGGCGGCATCGTGTAATGCAGATACGGTGCTGCGGTAGAGAAGGTAGTTTAGGGATGTATGTGAGGGCACGGCGCGGCTTCCTGAAACAACGCCAGCGGTTTTATACTAGCAGCAAATCATGACATTGTTTGGCTAGTAATGGTGGCAAGCGGCCGGTGATGGTGGTCGCAGGCTGAAGAGGGGGGTAAACGGTGACGGTCTGTCGTGGTACGCTATCTATCAATCGTGTTTCAGTGTTGCGTGCCTGTCGATCGCGTACACACCAAACTTCCGGCGCCACTCCCGCACTTCCGATCATTCACAACCACCAACCTTCATCACCCTCCTTTTGCCTACCATGGGGAATATCATTGAAGCGAGCTACGTGTATATTTACAAGAGTAATTGACGTAGGTCACAAATATTTACATCACTTCTACATTCCATAGTATACCTCCAACCTCGAGCATGTCTTCATCTAGATCTTCCCTCCTGGCGCCTTCTAGCAATAGTAATTTTGCTGTAGTAGAAGAGTCCAGCATGCCAACATCTCGACATAAGAGAGGCACGCAAGAATGTTACGGTTGACTATTAAGGTTGATATCGTGGTTACTAAATTGAGAAGCGTCCGCCCCACATCGCGCCACACGCTACTTCTGTGTCCAGCGTCATGATCTCGCCTCCAACACAGCCATCAACATTTACATCGAAGCATGTGCATATCTTTCAACGAACTCAAAGATCTTTACTTCGAGCTCATTACCACAATTGTTCCTGGCCCAGCTAGCTGGAGCTATCTCGTGCCAATAATTCTTTTACCACTGGGACTGCTTGTACCGCCCACGGTTCTGAGCCACGGACAGCTGTGTGCAGTAATCGTACCCATCAATGTCGCTGCTACCATGCATGCGTGGCTTGCTCTCGGCGGTAACGATGTCATTTCGACAGATTCTTTGTACCTGACACTGTTCCTGTACTTGTTCAAAGACCCGCGACGAGACTTCAGACGAATCGTCAGATGTCAATCACGAGACAGTGCAGAAGGGCTAGAAACACCGCATTCAGATGGTACCAAGCAAAATGGAGAAATTTCTGGTCCAAAACCAATCGCCTTGGAGCATTATCCGGAGACTTTTGCTCGCCGCTTCACCTGGGTAATGATACTCCCGCAAAGCCGGCCACTGCACGATTGGATCATCGGCGAGCCAGGCCATGACCGACGTATGCTTCGATCATTTCACCATCCTACGCGTTTCAACTTCACGATCGATCTCCTCTCTCGCCTTTTGCCTGTGCTGTTGCTCTTCTTGCCCTTGTCTAAGCAACTTGCGGCGCGTGACCCGTACTTCAGTGAGCCAAGATGGCCGATCTCTGGTCCGTATGGATCTGATCGCAGTGACGAAGGGAAGATGGTCACTCTTCTGAGGGATTTCTTGCCAGCCTTCGTGCTTAGGCCGATGACCATGGCCATGTACGCCTATTCTCTTTTGCTCAGTCTCTTCCTGCCACCGATGCTGATTGTACTGTTTTTTAATGCACTGCACTTCATCCCGGACAAGTGGTCTCCTCACACATGGCGTCCGCATTTTGGACCTTTCTCAGCCATCGCCGTGTATGGAGTGCGAGGGTTCTGGGGCCGCTGGTGGCATCAGCAAATGCGGCATATTGTCTCTGAGCCAGGAAGGCGATTGGCATCGAAGCTGGCGTTGAAGGATTCTGGATGGCAGAAGACCGCCAAATACATGCTGATCTGCGTTTCTGCATTCATGTTAAGCGGCATCACACACTCGGGCATGGTGCCCCCGAAGCCGAGATTTGCGACGGTGGGTGCACATGAGCTGCGACTGAGCCTGGCGGGCTTCTTCTGGGTTCAACCCTACGGTATCGCTGTCGAGTTGACCTTGTTGGAGCCTGTTCTACGCAGACTTCCTCCATCGATGCAAGAGTTGCAGGCGCCGCTGAGAATTGCGTGGACGCTGGTCTTCATGTGCTTCGCGTGCACGTTCTTGGTATTGCCGTTTGGACAATTGCGGTATTGGAACATCATTCCTCCTGGGTATTCACCATTTGAATATCTCGCTTAGCCATGTCACCTGCTGCAGACGCATTTCCGGCTCGTGCGTGCGGCTCAACCGCGAAACCTGTGGCGCATCACAGCCACAGACCACGCGTCGCAAGGCTGAATTGCATCGCTTCTCGCGGCAGATGGACCCCATTGCTCACTCCAGGCGGCAGTGCCCTAATCCATACCAATCTCCGCCTTCGTGCATGGCGATGATTCTATGGGCGTTGAATAACGCAAGTTTGTTCATGCCTACATAAGCCGGCTTCTCAGCCTTGTACATCGAGAAAACACCTCGCTTCTTGTCACTAAACCTCTCCTTCATCGACTTGAGGGATACCTCTACGTCTAATTCGTGGCATTCTGTAAGTAGAATGATTGAATGGTCGAAGATGTATAAAATATTTAGCTAACAGAGTCCCCAGCAGCCGGTGCGATGTCATTTACATACGACCCTCTTTTGTTGCCTGATGCGGAGATTAGAGTGGCGTACTTGCAGCCAGCCGGAGCTCGTAGCAGTGAGTTGCATATCCGCTTTGGCAGACGAGTGCTGGAGGTGTGAACCCTTCTATTTTTACTTAAATGCTCAAGCCCTTCCTTTGTCAAGGCAGCACAAGCATGATTGATGAACGCTCTCCTAAGAAGTACAGGAAACTAGCCCTGCATATGAAGCTCTTTCGTATGTCTGGGGAGTAGGCGGCAATCTATCACGCGTTTGGGTTAGCAAGAATGGAGCCGACAAAGGCGCGATCGACATCACTCACAACCTCGATGTTGCACTTAGACACCTTCGTTACCCGGACGTGGAGCGCGCTATCTACATCGATGCATTGTGCATAAACCAGCAGGACATGACACAACATGGCGAAAAGAGCAAACAGGTCGCTATCATGGGCGAGATCTATCGACTGTCTAGTCAGACAGTGGTATGGCTGGGTCCCGAGCAAGATGACAGCGATGGCGCTTTCAAGCTGTTACGACACTTCGCGCATCAGCTCAGAACGAACAACGAGTCTCAGACTCTTTGCCCCTCCGAGCAGTGTACCGATCCCTCGCTGGCGGATGTCAGGATTCCGCTACCGTACAAGTCTGGGGAACTTAGCTGTGTTGATCATCTATTCAGCCGGCCATACTTTGGACGCACATGGACACGACAAGAGGTCACACTAGCCCAGAAGGCTGTGGTCAAGTGTGGTACTCAAGAGATGCCGTGGAAAGACTTCGTCCAAGGCGTGGAGACATTTCAGTACAAAAGGCATGAGAGGGGAGCTCTTGATGCGACTCATAATAGGGAATATCACTTCAAGCAGATGGGGACTCGGGCATTCGACCTTTGCCGCCTGAGAGATCTTCGTCTCGAATACAGCTTTTTACGACCCTTGTTCCGGGACACAGACTGCTATGACAAACGGGACAAAATTTATGCAGTCATGTCGCTAGTCCCAGACTTCGATCAACGTCTTGGTATCAAGCCAGACTATTCCTCTTCTGTCGAGGAAGTATATATTGATGTGAGTTGCGTCCGACCTCCTTACCAAACGCGAGACAAGTAATCTCGAGACTGACATACATAGCTGGCCAAACGTATCATCAAAGACCACCGTCTGCGCCTACTTGAGTCTTGTGAGTTATCATCTGATCCAGATCGATTGAAGCTTCCATCGTGGGTCCCCGACTGGTCTACACCGACGAAATACGAGAGACAAGTTACTGGCGGCTGCTGGAGCGCATGCGCCTGGATCACTCACGCAACTAGTATCACGACGGACAACATACTCAAAGTTGCTGGTGTGAGAGTAGCCATAGTCGAAAAAACCCTCGACTACAAACTGGACCGATGGGAATGCGAACACGTGGATGTCTATCAGTTCCTCCAAACACTGTGTAAGATTCCGCACGTCAAAGACGCTCTACTCAGAGATGGCATGAAATGCGTAAAGAAATACTGCATGGTTTTGATGGGAGATCAATTCTCCAACGCATGGCTCCCTCCCCACCCCGATAAACCCGACTTCGCCATGACTGTCAAGTTCCTGGCCCTATTATGGATGGAGCCCGGCACTGTCGACATAACTGACGACATGATGTCCCCAGTGGGCGCTTTTATGCGCAACCAGATACTCGTGCTGAACTACATCCACCGCAACCTCACCGGCAAAACGCTCTTCACCACCACCAAAGGCCACGTCGGCGTCGCGCCAATCGGAACGCAAGCCGGCGACGTCGTATCCGTCATTCTGAGTGTCAAGCTCCCTATTGTGTTGCGACCCGTCCCCGCTCCCGAAACGAAGACCGAAACGAAGACCGAAACGAAGACCGAAACGAAGACCATGCCGAAGTGGCAAGTCGTCGGCGCGTGCTACATCCAGGGCTTCATGGCTGGCGAGGCCATCTACCGCGGTAGACTGCCCGCTCGCTTCAAGCCTGTGTTGCAGCGCCAGAGAGATGAAGCAGAAGACAGAGATCAGTACAGCGCTGCGATGTACGATGCGGAATCGCGCACGTTGAAGAATAACCCTGCGGAGATTTTGACGGATATGGGCATTGAGGTGGACTTGTGTATGAGGGAGCCGCAGTTTCTGATTGTGAAATTGGAGAGGCTGAGGGCTGCGGGCGTTCCGGTGCGGTTTCTTGCGCTTGTTTGAGAGGTCGAGGCCTAGTAGGCTGAATGCAGATGGGAAGGATGAGGCGTATGTTATCGAAGCTTCTACGTAATTCCTCAAGTCACGTGTCTTGTTAAGCCTTCAATCCCCACCAAGCGCTCGATTCGGACAAGAATTCCAAGGTCAGCTCTGACACCTTCACCACTAACTCGTACACAACACAGATTCTAATCGCTCCCGACTATACCTAGGTAATTAGGACATCTGATCTCACAATCAGACCCATAAACACGCTGAAGCGAACGATGATTGTAATTTTCGGGACTCAGCCTGATGCGTTGTGGTACTGACGATGACAGATGTCGACTCTGTACCAACTGTATCCGCTTCTGAAGAACACAAAACGGATTCGCGTCCTTGATATTCTTCCTGTTTCAACACCAGCGACGGAATCCGATACTGATCGTGTCACAAGTCGCCTACGAGTGGTCGATCTCGATTCTGATCCAAGTTTCACAGCCTTGTCGTACGTTTGGGGAGTCCGAAAAGCCGACCAACCGCGCATCTTATGCGACAAAGATGAAATCGAAGTCAGTTAATTGCTATGCGGCGCTCAAGTATTTGCGCGCAAAGCTTGGTGGGTTCACTATTTGGGGGGATGCCGTTTGTATCAACCAAAATGATGAATGGGAGAAGTCGGGGCAGCTTCCGTTGATGGGAGACATATACACCAAAGCTGAGTCGGTGTTTCTTTGGCTTGGAGAAGGCACAACCAGCACCGACACGGCGATGCGATACCTTTCTTCCGCGGGGTTACACAAATATCATATCACCACCGAGGGGGGTATGTGCAAGTCACGACCTCGCGCTGCAGCCTGGTATATTTACAAAGCGAAATGGAGCTCGCACAGATACCCCATTCCGTTCGGAGGTAAGCAATTTGACCTATGCACTCCTATATCCGAAAGAACAAGCCCTGTTCCAGAGGCCTTCTCCCGGCACCATAACACAAAGCAGAGGACCTGGATAGACGTGGACTGATTCTTCAAGGAAATCGCCGACCCCGAAAAGAGTATTCAGAACAATACGCAAATATAGAAGACATCAAGGGTCTTCTCGTCAAAAATTGAATCAACCGCTTGTGGACATATCAAGAGATCCTGTTGGCCTCTAATCCCATCGTAGTATGTGGACATTCGCACATTCCCTGGCACAACTTCGAGCGGAGCATAATATTTTTGACACACATACAACTCTTCGACACTGGAGAAATGATCCACACCTGGAAGGATGTCTTGTTTGGCAGAGACCGACTCCAAACATCAATGAACCTATCTGGAGATGAAGCATCGGCCCTGGAAGACTACACCAAATTCGTGAAGATTACTTCCAAATTCTATCACTTCTTAGTATGGGTACCTGTCAGACTTCAAGTGCTGAACGTCCTCATTTTGGTTTTACTGGTAATTTTACAGGCAATACTGTCTGGTTTGCCTAATACGAGAGTGTGGAAGTCCTTGCTCGCAATGATGATTGTCCCTGTAGCTTGCTCTTTCCTGTGTATGATTGCAATTTCTCGTTACTTGTTTTACGGTAACAGAGAGGGTTCTGGTGCTACAAGGTTCGTGGGTGAAGAATTCACCAGTGGACTCTACTCTCGCCAAGCGACCCAACCAAGAGATATGGCACTCGGAATGTGGGCGGTGCTCCAGAAAGTGTCGACTTCCCCCCTTCCCAGATTGGACTACCAGAACACACAGGCTGAGGTGTACTGGGTATTCACAATTCATCTGATTCAGGTGACTCAGTTGCTCAGTATGCTCTACCTGGCCGCCGCAAAAAGCTTCTCTGATCTCCCATCCTGGGTTCCTGACTGGTCCGCCAGGGATACGCATGGGTGGACATCCAGTATCTCGCATCTCTTACAAGATAGTGAAGGGTTCAGGGGAAAGCCCGTGAACAAATCTATTGGAGAAAGTCCTATGAGCTGTCCAGAAAGACAAGACGATATCTACTTTGAAATCGATCAAACGCACACCATTCTCGCCGTTCGCGCTCGTCACATATGCCAAATTGACACGCTCGCAGTTTTTCATAAAACGAGTAAGACTTTACGGGACAGTGAGCTCAACTTCCACATCGAGAACCTTCGTATGATGACATTTTGCGCCTCCTGATCTCCCATCTATAACAACGTAAAGTTCCCATACAGCCTGCTGAGTGTACTCGGTATCGACTTAAAAAAGCAAGACCACATCGACGAATGGGCTAGATTCTGTCGCAGCAAGCGAAGGAAGGACTCAGCCCAGGCTCTCTCCGCTTTGAAAAGCAACGACACATCAAGATACGAGTCAATTCTCTCAACCCGAGCCAAACTATGCAACATTATCGCGCGGGGAAGAACCGTACTCTTCAACGCATCGTACCCCACAGACTCGTCTCGAAAAATCGCACTAGGCGTCTGCAACCAGGCTGTTCAGAGCGGCGACGAAGTTGTCCAGATCAAGGGCGTGCCACAGCTAATCATCGTCCGCAAATGGCTTCCAGAAGAACGAGGTGTGAAACTCATCAGCCCGGTGGTTCCGGGCACGATATTTAGGAGGTACGAATATACCCAGCCTGAGAAGCAGTATGTCAAATATAAGATCTACTAGACAAATCTAGGCGCCAGCCAGACTTGTGATACACACAGAGTTACTTCGAACAAAAAGGTTAATGCGCATATCCTCATCTTGTCGCATGTATTGTCCGCACTGCTACGTACTTCAATCAAATCCCAAACCTCAAACTCCGATTGAAAAGAAACTCGATCTTTGCAATCTGCTTTAACAACATGGAGATCAACGACGCGCGCCAATTACAAATTAATAGATACGAACAAACTTCACAACACAGGCAAAAAAATCGCTTCTGGATTGATCAAAATTGATCTTCTTTCACATATTTATATCTATATCCGACTCCGCGTCTGCAAGACCCAGTCTCACAGTCGCGCAGTCGGGTCATACTCCCTTCCCCTTGGTGCAGCGAAATACCGGGAAACAGAGACGTGTGCAAAGCCTACTGCTCCCCCGCAGCTCCGCCAACCTGATCACCTCCCTCCTTATCATCTCCCTCCTTATCATCTCCCTCCTTATCATCTCCCTCCTTATCATCTCCCTCCTTATCATCTCCCTCCTTATCATCTCCC